>VXBX01002499.1:236638-272901 GCA_013400415.1 Scytalopus superciliaris | reverse complement strand
TTTTTTTTTTTTTTTTTTTTTAATTCATGTTGCATTCATGCAGGAGACAGAACAACACTAAAAGGAAGTACTACCATAATGATATGGAGAAGGAGGATGGTTCACTTCAACCAAACATATTTGCCAATCATGCATAAGATTTCTGTTTGGCTTTTCTACTACTTGCATGGCAAGTGCTGCCTCTTTGGGCATAAAAAAAACTCATCCCAAGGGACAGCATGTAGCATCCCCCTGCTTTCTGCTTCAATCAGCAGCACAAACCAGCACTGCACTGCATAAAAGAGGCTCCCACCCATACTCCATGTGATGCCAATGGACCTTGCTGTTCATGATCATCTTCCTGCTTTTTGGGACATAAGAAGATAGCAATTATGTAGTTACCAAGTTATTTGTCTTCAGATTTCTAATCTGTTTTTAAATATAGGATGGACCAAAGACTGAGCCTGAAATACTTAATCATTTTGCTACTATAGATGTGGATGTGTTGAGCTTGCTACTATATTTTTCAACTGCATTCGAGAGAATTTCCCACTATGTACTACTGAAAAAGCTGCTAGCTCTAGATGAAGAGGTGAGAATAACTCCAGAGAGCATTTCTGCTGTCTGAGAGAAGGCTCAATGTGATTTTGAGTGAAGAGTCAGTCACTACAAAAATGCTTTTAATAGTGTGCTAGGCTACTGAGCTCCAAGCCTCATGCAAGGCTACACACAGCCCCTAGGAATTTCAATTATCAGCCATAGATTACAGTCTCTGTGACAGACATGCAGACAGCACTGATTTTACTTATCCATTGCAGCCAATGAATCTGATGAAGCTGATTAAATAATCTAGAGAGAATGAATCCTGAATGAAGTTATATAACTACAACTTCACCTAGGTAAAACACACAAAAGAGCAATAGGCAAAAGTAAGTCTCTAGCAAGTTTGAAGATATTTTTTGTTGTTGTTGGCATGTAAAGTACCATTAAATGATGTAGAGGTGGCATTATTTATTAATTGGGTTGTTAATTTAAGAATCTTGCTGGAGAGCACCCATAAGAGCAAATGCTTGTGTATAAACATAGCACTGTAAATATAGAGTTTTATTTTCAAGATGGTTCTTGCAATGCTAATCCATGATTTCCATTTTAGGATTAAATCCTTCCTATGCAGAACCCCTTGTTATTAATATGCACAGAGTGCATCTAAATTTTTCAGAACTATCTATTAGGAAATGGCACCTTTCAGAAAAAGCACATACAAGCTGTGCTATGGAAATTATAATTATTTCTTGTGAGCCAACAGATGGAATCGAAGTTACTGATTTTGACCTCTGATGATCACTATCATGCACAATAGCATTACAGAGGTATTCACAGCTAGAGCACTCCACCAAGATGAACAGTTCCCAGTGCAGTGTTTCCCCTGTTCTCACAATGCACATTTCTCACCCTGTCTGCCAGAATTCAGATCTGTTTTAGTTACAAGACCATCTGCTTTTTGAAAGGCTTTTTTTTTTTTTTTGATGACAGATGGATGAGGTTCAAATTCTTGTAACCAGCAATGAAATTTTACAATTCATTGTCTCTGCTGCTTACTGTCTTGCTTTAATTACTTGAAAGAAAGAACTCTCATGGGGGGAGACAGAGTTTTCCAAAGGCATAAAATTTTTAAACCAAAATAAGCATATAAAATAAATTTCTGATGCTTTAGCTACAAATAGCCTAGCTCCAGGTTTGTAACCTAGTTCTGTAATCCTGTATTGGCTCAGGTTTCTCTTTCATGTCCCAGAATAAAGGGATGTAGAAGCAGAGGGAGTATTTTAAGGGGCTATCTACAGCGTTATAACCATCATATTTTTCCCTCCAGAGCCTCACAATATCATCTGTCTCCTTCAAAGCCTTAGTTCTACAAGTCTGGTGTTTGCAGAAGAGACTCACTTACTTTTAAAAAGCTCACAAAAAACAATAGACTTCTAGCCATTAATATTAAAGGAAAAAAAAAAAACCTTTGAAAGCTGGTAGACAGATTCATGGGTTTTGCTTCAATTCTTTAATGTTTAAAAACATCTCTCCATTTTTATTTCCCATTTAATACCGTTTTTGCAGTGACAAGCTCAGAACAGCAAACAAACCTCCCTGATACCACCAAAAAAAAATAGTAAAAGAGTCCCCACTAATACCATGCAGACAATTTGGCAAGCCTTGATCCACAAGCCATAAGTTACACATCCACTAGCCACAAGCTCCCTGCACATACCTCAGGAGGAGGGAAGTGTCAGGAAGTGCGTCACTGAGAATAGCAGGATTTGGGGGCCCCATTGCTGACCGCAGCTCTATCAGGTTTGAACCCTGGTTCCAAATCAGTATCATTATGTTTCCCTCAGACTCAGCACTGCTTTGCTTACAGCCCCACAGTCAGGGACTGGGATTAACCATCAGACCCTGTCCCACCACAGTTTCCCTGCCAGGGATGCACGTAGTCCCAAAACAGGATGCACGCTCAGATTAGGGAAACTTCAGGCAGAGTCCCATGTCGGCTACTCTGCTGTAACAGGAGACTTAAGCTGTGTGTGATGGAGGGGAGACAGAGAAAAAAATAACAGAGCAAAACGCTAACCAATCCTCTAGTTTACAGCCATAGATTATGCTGCAGACTCATTCCATCTGTGAAAATATTCCACAGTGAACTACATGTCATGTTTACATTAATTTCTTAACAGTAAATAAGTGCTGCCCATACAGCTGCAGCACCAGCCTCACAAACACGCACTGCCGGGAAGGGTCATGTCCTGAGCCCAAACCAGGCACAAATGCTACAGAAAAATCCGGCCCAGATCAACAACATTTGGAATCTCTGTCCTTTATTATTCGTTCACTATGGCTCCTTTGTAGGCTTCAGTCTCGGTTTCAATGAAGCAACTGTTTCAAAAAAAGGAGGAAAAATGGCAGAGGAAAAGAAGAGCTCTAAGGAATACGGGAAAGCCTGACAGAGGATACAAGGAAAAAATATCTAACAAGTGTTTTGCTCCCATTACTTATTGATTTCTCAGAAAAATCAAAAGCAGATGCTTTCTTTACTGTTCCCATAGTAAACAGTACTAGCCTTCATCTATTTCCTGATGTTATTCACATTTTTCTCCTCTCATTTACTAATAAAATGAATGAAAGACACGTAAAGCATAGATGTAGAAAAGAAACAGACAGATGAGCCATTTTTCATCATGTTAAAAATAATATTCAAGACAAAGTCCCTACTAACCATGTTTTTCTCTGAGAGCAAATATCATAATCTACTCCTCAAAATCAGTATAGTCTAGATGCTGCCAAGCCTTCTGGAATGTCCTGGTTTGTGGGGTTTTTTTCAGTCTTATTTAAAAAAAACCCCACCCTAAAACCAAGAAAGCAAATTTAACTTACACAAGTATTTCCTAGCATGGCCATGATGACTGTTCAACATTCACATCCACTTCATTGTACTCTAGAGCTATGACCATTTTCCACGCATTCTTTTTAAATCTTGATTATTTTAACAGAAAAAAAGATAGGCCAGAAGGAATCTCTGTACTGAAGACATTTCTCCTGAAGTTATATTGGATCCAGAGAAGGACTATATATCACAGGAGCAATTTATTTAAAATTAAGATAGCAATAAAAGTGGTACAGAGAAAAGCATTTGAACATCACTGACAAACTTGACTACTGTAACATTTTCCCTATGTTATGTCTCATCATCAAAATTTCAGCACTAATTTTTTTTTTTTTGTTTTAGAATGCTGGGATATGCCAAAGATTAATTTTAAAAGAACACACTAACAGATGTTACTGACTGATACCTGCTGCATTTTACATGTCTGCTTGTGCATCACACTGCCTCACCACACTATCTCCCGTACCTCAGTGGCACAGACAAGCCCTGTGTTCTGGTTCTTGTACCTCACCAGACATTTTAAAGGAAAAAGCTGATAAATAATTCCTGCCCCCCTCAATACTCACAGACTAAATAATCTCTAGATACTGCAGCAACAGCCCAGTTCATGGCAGAAATTGAAAAGGAGACTCCCAGTAACCAGCGGAGGTTAAGTGATGCTACTGACCTCTCCCAGGCTGTGGCCAGCAATGGAAAAGCCTTTACAATCTTCATATCAGGTCCTGAGACCCTCCTGAAAACTAAAAAGCTATAGGAATATTTCAGCCCCAGAGACAGATGAAAGGTTTAGCAGCAAAAGCCCAACCAAACAGAAAATCCAGAGACAAGCTGGTGTGTCGACACAAAACTGGGAGGGAACTTTGACAGAGAATAAAAGGACTTTGGCAATAATAAACACTCTGCCGAGGAGGGTTGGCAGTGCAGGATGGGATGTTTCTCATTCCCCTGAAAATGGTGATAGATAAGAGAGGAGCAAAACCTCTCAGGAGAAAATACAGAAGTGAGGAGCTAGTCCCAGGTTCAAGCAACTGGCACACACTGTTACCAAATATCAGACCTGAACCTCATGTGGGCAGATGTCCCTGCACATGACAACAGATGCAAAAATGCCAACCCTGCAGGAACAGCAAATACCAACTAATCATCAACTGGTAGATTTTGAGCAAATAAATCTTCCTCACAGAAGCAATGGGAAACCCCTCTATCCTGATACCTCCCACGATCAGCCCTCATGTTTTATATTAATAGGATAGACTTCGCTTCAGATTAGGGTCCAACGTGTTTCCCTAATCATGTCCCCCACTGCTAAAAATACATGTTCTTCCACAGTTCTCACTGTAAAATTGCTCATCCTCCTCAAATTTATGAAGGTCCAAAATTCAGCCTTTCCTATTCAAGATGAAAGTAAATATCTTTCTTGGAAGAAGTAATCAGGTGGTCAGAGTCCAAGACAGCTTTGCAGCTCATGAGGAACAGAGATGAAGAAACCAAGCAGTTCCTCAAAATACTATCTCAGGGGACAACTGGCTGTCTTAAAAGGCCACATTATTCTCTTTCACAGAAGGTCCTGTAAATCCTCCCGAATAGAACCAGAGAAGAAAGAAAATAACAGCTGTGCAGCTCTTGACAAGATGGTGGGAATCAACACATAGCTGGGTGAGGACCCTGCTTCTCAGGCTACATGCTGGGGGCAGTTTTTGTCCTCAGATGCAAAAGCATCTGCCTTGAAAATGAGAAAAGACTCATTGCCTAAGGAGAAGCATGGCACTCTGGGACTCACCAGGAGGCATCATCATGCATTTATTGTGTTAACGTTGCCCAGGTCACGCCCATGGCAAATGCTACACCCAGGCTCTTGGGTCAGTGTGATGGTAGCTAGTCTCCTCATTGACATTTCAGTGGAAGACACAGCATTTCTACAGCTTGGGGAGGAGAGGGGAGAACTATCATCTCAGAGAGCACAAAAATTGAAGTTTCCAATTCAAATAGACATCCTTACGTTCTCACCAAAAATGTACAGGGCTATGGAATTGAGGCTACAGTAAGTGGTAAATTAATCCACTCCAGCATGAAAAAGATGAGGAACATGGGGCCTCTTCATCACAGCTCTATTCAGCATGTCAGGATCCAGAAGCTCCTAAGAACTACATCTTGGAGCACAGAAGAAGTTAAAAGAGTCTTGTAGTACTTGTTTTTATAGACCATCTTCCTCTCTCAGGACCTCACAGTCTTCAGAAGAATAATTTTTGCAAATTTTACCAAATACATACATATATACTAAATATATATAAACAGTTGCAGAAACAGGCAAATGCTCTCAGTGCCAAGTCTCTTCACTTGCCAGGTCTGAGAAGGAATCCAGACTGACAAAGTAAACATGTTCACACATGTATATATTTTGTAAAATAGTTTTTTAAAAAACAAGGTAAAGCCTAAAGGATCAGCAAATGGAGCATTTGTTCAGGATGAAGTTTCCTCCCATACAATTCAATCACCTCCCAAGAACATCTGTGATGCAAGTATCCCACTCTAGGATGGGCAAAGTTTACAGTCATCCCAGAAAGAAAGGAAGGAAAATTCATAAAAAAGAGGAAAGGGCTGATAAAGAAGTGCCATAAACTAGGATGTTCCCTTCAATTAACATCCAAAGAAAGGTGAAAGTAGAAGAGAAACGCAGAAACCACACAACCCCAGACACACACAAAAGAACAAGGAGAGACAACAGTCCTGAAAGCAACACATTGGCAAAGGCAAAATCTGTAAAGTAAAAGAATTCTGACTCATTTCAATGACTGAAAGTGAAAATCATTTATCAGGTACATCTGTTTTGCTAGTGCACATGGGCACAGGAAAGGCAGAGTGCAAGTATGTTAAGCACACTCAGTGAAAGCCCATTTCCAACTTGGGCACTTACAATACAAACACCCAGCATGAATATATATATCTATGCAGAGATAAGGACTCAAGAAAAATCAGAAGCAAAAAATACCATGTGCCCAGGAGCACACAGACACACAATCCCCATCCCTTACAGAGGAAAACAAAATTTGAAAAGCAGAAGTGAAAGCAAAAACATCTTCTGAACATGCAAGTTTGGTAAGGGACGAGCATGTGATTCAACTAGCCAAATACATGCAGAGAATATTCATAGCAGTAGGGTATCAGCAATAAATAGCAATACACAGTCACAAGATTGCCTTTAACCTTCTAATGTTTACAGGATTGTCCAAATGCAAGCCTGGGAGTGAGGCAGGGGAGGTGAGGGAGAGGTACAGTAGTGCCAGGCTGATGTAGCTCAAGCTGCTCATTAGCCTTCAACCACAGCTACCCAGCTAATGTAGCAGCTTGTTTTCAACTCCTAAAAGATCACTGTACTGTGTGGGAGCAAAACTCCAGCTCAGTGCTGGGAACCCACACCAGTTCAGCCAAGGCAGGGAAATGTCCGAGTGCTGCAGCTCCACGCCAACACATAGCTGTTGCCATTTTGAGATTAGGTTGCCTAAAACGAACTTGTTTCATTTGGTATAACCAAACTGGTTAAAATCAGTTATTTTCAAAAACAAGAATCAACCTACAGTGAATGCCAGTCATGGCCGGTTGTGAATCAACTGACCCCAAAAAAATCTACTACAGGAAAGTGCTCACATATAAAAGCACCATTAAAAAAACCCATAAGGCAAATTTCTACTGAATTAGATCCACTCTATTACAAATAAAATTAATGAAGTGAATAATCAGCAGTGGAATTTGTTTAAAAAAAAAATCTGAAAAATAATTCCTTAAAGCAGATACAAAAGGTTGGAGTGTCACTAACCAGACCTACAGGGAAAGACTGAGATACCACCCTTCCAGACCCCACTTCAAAGCTTTGCTATCTCCCAAAGTGGAGATGACTTTCAAGTACTAAACCTACTTCAAAAAAAGTACTTCAGATTCAAAGAAGGTGTCTTGCACAGACTCAGTCTGGCCCTCAGAACTACAAACATAGCAGTAAGGTGAATTTAAACTCAAGACAGCCAATAATGAATGCAAAGCATGATGAACAGAAACAGCTTCAAACATCTGCGCTAACAGCGGGGGTTCAGTCCCACAAAACCTGGTGACAAAGTAACTCCACTAATCAGATCTCAAGATGAGAGAAGTGGGTTGTTGACATCACCTACCCAAGAGGCAAATAGGAGTGCAATCCCTCCAGGGGCACAGAGAGCAACCATGGCCCTCAGTGTGTTTATTTCCTGAACAGGACCTGGCCAGAAGTTAAAGTGACTGTTCCCAATGTACTGATGATGCTCTGCTGAGAATGATTTCACAAGCCTCACATCAGCTTGGATGACACAAATATTCACCCTGCTGCTGTAAGTCCTCCCAAAGGAGCTGCCCCAATGCACCAGCACTCAGACACTAGAACAACAGCCCACAGCCAGTGCTATCAAGATCTATAAAGTGGTCCAGTTAACAAAATAACTTATTAGCCCTGATCATGCAGACAGATCTCTTGCCTATGTAGTCTCCATTCCAGGGGAAGGCAGCACAGCAGGCTCAACAGACTTCCTCTGAATTTGTGGGACAAGACAGGAAATAACCAGTTAACAGCATAACTTCTAAAGATCATTTCCTGACTGTTTTTCAAAATCAGCCACATCTTCCCCCATTAATTCAGACACTAACAATGGAAGTCCATCACTGGATAAGTGAGCTGACACTTGCTAAAGCAACCACAGTAGTAGACCAAAACTGTAAGTACTTGGCCTCAGGGAATTCAGAATGTTAAAATGCATTCTTGTCAGAGTCTAAATTAAATCCAAATGGGAACAGTCCATCAGTAATCTACAAGTTTCCTAAACCAAAGGTCTGAGGAACTGTCCCAGAATTGTTTACATAAAACAGGGTAATTTCTTCTCATGTCTGCCTGGCATATTCAGGCTCCAGATTGCCCAAGAGGATTCAGATGGACTGCTCTTCCTTGTACAAAACCAAGAGACAATATTTCTTAATTTCAGATACATCTCTCCTTCCTGCGCACACAGTTAAAGCCAACAATCAGATGCCAATGAGTACTTTAATTGTCCTTCCTCTTGGACATTCAGCCCAGCTGGATAAATTCCTGGAGATTCCCCTTAGACCCATGAGACCTGTTGCCAGGGCTATTAGGAGAAGGATGCAGGTCCAGAAGTCCACAGTTCTGTCTAATATTTGATAACCATCCATAAAACCATAAATATTGACATGTAAATATCTAGATTTATTCCCAAATATGAGAACCATAAGCAGAGTTTTCTGCATCTCAGCAAAACTCCCTAGCAGACATAGTGATCTATACACTGACAAAATCATAAAGAAAGGCCCAAGCCCAATTCAGGCACAGAAAACAGGCAAATGTCTTTCTTAGAAGGTCAAACAGGGGGTCCCAACTACCCACCACACCTTAGTTTTGCATGAGGAAAATGATACAACTAAAGTACTGCACAGAGAGTAATTATCCCACAACACGTAGCCCCATCTAACAAATTTTAGCAATACATTGAAGATGTGATGGGGCTCATAGCGTGTGAAGGAAATCAGTGGCAGATAAAGCAAGTTTTGCAGAAACTAATTTTTTTAAAGAGGTAAGCAAGAGGGCATTTCAGAGACACTTCCTCTGACCTACCTTCCTCTCTTAACTTCTGTATATATTTTTTTTAAAAACCAGACAAAGAAGGGACAGCTCACATCTCAGTGAACATCTCAAACTCCTGTTAACTCTGCCTTTATATCCCCCCTACTCATCTAACACATAATCATCTCTACAGAGGAAACTGTCTTCAAGCATGTCAGAAATAAGACACACAGAGTAAGACCCACTATTCCCCAGCAGACCATCTTCCAATGTACATGAAGCCAGGAGGGCAAGCTAAGACACACAAAAAGGGGCTGATGAAAACAACCTATGTCCCCAGGTTTGGGAAGACAGGAGATGCAGGCAGGGAGCATCTCCCACAGCAAGGATGAGGTTTCACACTTACCCAGTTCCCTACAGGGAAGAGCCACACTCCAGCGGGGTGGCCGGGCACCTCTGCCATGAGGCATGCCGGGGCATCACAGCACAGCGGCTGCGAGCGAGCAGCAACTTCGGGAGACCTAAAACAGGGAAAAAGTGAGTCAAGAGAGAAGCCCCTTTGAAAACAAGTACTGACAGCTTCACACAGACAGCCGCAGCTCTGCTGCAGCCAAAAACCCTGCGAATAACACGTCATTGAGGTTGACCAACCAAAACTCTGTTTGTTAAAATGCAATTAAAGCTGGAAGCATGAGCAATTTAACAGCTATTCACATCAGAAAATATTGTTATGATCTCAACAAACATTTTTAATCCAGCGGCAATGCCCTGCAGCACTTGGGTGACAGCAACAAAAGACAGTCAGGTCTTTGAGTGAGCATACTCTCCATGCACACCCTCCCTCTCTTTTGCAATTGTCTCTATTTGGCAATGTGATTTGTCCTAAATAAGAATTCAAGGTAGAAATTGCAGCAGGAAGTGTCTGGATGTTCACATAATGAATGCATTCCAGAAACAGGGAAGCTGTGATGATTGTGATTGACTTCAGTCACGTTGGCCTGCAAAAGGGTACAAAATGCTGGAGTCTGGGCCAACTGGTATCCCAAGGTTGCAGGGAGCTTCTGGGTGAATCCACCCACCCCTTCCCCAGGTAGAGACACCTGCATGGTACTTCCAATCTAAAGACAGGGAACAGTCACTTTTGGAAAGGTAAGTAAAAGCACTAAGATCTGGACACAAGCAGAGATAAAACTGCAAAGTAGCTACATAGGTGCTTTGTTGCCTTGCAATTGTGCTTTCTACAAGGTCAAAGATGCAAACCTGTCTGTTTCTAGCCAAACTTGCTTATATTATATAGTGCACTGGAAATATTTAGGTACTGTATTAGCAATACATGTAATCAGAATCATCCACATAATCAGTGTCATACTTCTTGCACCCAACTGAGAGTCTTCTCTCTGCTACTCTGCCACAAATTGTGAGCAAATGGGTGATCTGACTTTTTAAGCATCAGCTACCTTTCAGTATTCCATCACAAGGCAGAGCTGACATATGCCTGAACACATTGTGAGCTCCCAGCATCAGTAATATTGTATTTCAGCTTTATTTCACTGATACCTGTTTCTAAGCTTCTCCATTTGTAAGTTACTGATAGTCATTTCAAATACAACATTGTATCTAGAAGCAAGAAACTTAAAAAGAAAAATAACATTATTTCCATCACTCAAGAAAAATAGTAAGAGTTTAAAGATCAAAAATGCAATTAATGTGATCTATGTTCAGGGTGATAATACCTTGAGCATTATCAAAAGTACACCAGACAATTAATGGGAATCAACTGAAAGGCTGAGATATGGTTATAAAATTTGCCCTTTAACTTGCATCTGACAGTGGTTTAAGTGACATTTCCTAAACTGAAGGACAATGTTCCATATTCACAAAGTCTTGTAGGCTGATAAACAGAGACTATGCTCTCTCAAAACTTCAAAACAAAAGTAGTTTTAAGAACTCTGTATAACAGGAGGGACTCACCCATCACATCTGAAAATGGCTGAACCCATTAGGAAGCCTCAAACTACCCTAAGAGAAAACCAAAGGGAGAATCCCACTACCTTTGCTTCTCCTTGCTTCAGTTTCCCAGTAGAAGAGTAAGGAACTGACAAGATGCTTCAGTATTGCCTCCAACATCCACATCAGGATGCACAAGTGGCATTTTTCAGAACAAGCCCAGACAATCCATTAACAAGAACCACAGATTCACATTTAAGATTAAAAGGGCCAATGTACTTGAACACATACAAATAAGTGAGCCAGGAGAAGGAACTGAAGCCAAGAATAGTTGCTGGGTTTATGTCTTCTGAATTGAGAACGGCAACACTGCTTATTTAAACCTGAATGCAGTCTACAAAATCACAGCTTGCACAATCAAAATCTTTTGTACAGGCTATACTTGATTAAATTAGGTTAATTTTCACTATAAAATTGGAATTACTGGTTAAAAAATAATATAAAATATCCTTTATCTAAAGAGCGCGGTGGTTGGAGGAGAACACAGTTCATTCTTCGTGCAAAACAGAAGAGACTAAATTGCTTGAACACAAAAGATAACTCAAATTCAACTACTAAGTTGCGCCCAGCAACTCTGTAGTAATTGCATACAGAACACAAACATGCTTTGTTGAGAGCTAAGAATATCTAATCAGCTATAATTGTAAATTTTATTTTTCATTTGTAAATAACCAAGGGAGAGAACTAGAGAGTAGGGATGTAAAATAATATTCTAGCTGGGGATATTTTGTTAACATGTAAGCTTCTACCCACCCCTTTTGGAATGCCCGCAAGGCTCTTCTCCTTCTGAACTTATTTCAATTGTTAGTTTCTCTTTGAAGGTATTTCAACTATAATGTGAGCAATGCTCTAATGAATTCTCAGTGCTGTGCTATCTTTCCCAAACGGTTCTTTCACATTACCTGCAAATTTGGATGCTGAGATGTATGCTCACGTACATCTCTGTTTCTGAGGAATGTCAATATTATCATCAAGTGAGATGCTTCAAAGTTTCTAAACTTAAAAATAATAAATAAATAAGTAGACACCAAAAAAGCCCCAAACATGCACCTTCTACAGGTTTACTCACATGACCCTGTTTTGGCATTTAACCCACCTCACCCTTCTCCACCTGCTGAGTGGTCCTGCTCAGCCATGCAGCTCTGCCAGGGAGAACAGCTCTCTGGAGCCAGGGGAGGGGGTTTGAAGGGTCCTGCTGGTGGCACAGCCTGGCCAGCACAACATCAATGTACCTCACGCCTCTCCCTTACCAGGTTCATCCTGGGGGTAAGCAGATTTGGTAACCTGCATTCCTGCCCAAACTTGTCTCTGCAACACTTATTTTTCAGATGCACAAGTAGTCACCCCCATTTGAACTCCCAAAACAACAAGAGCTTCACTAAAGACATGACGTACTGGATACCTCAGCAGAAAGCAGGTGGCAGTTGCCTCATGCTTAGAGCATCCAGACACCACAGTTCTTACTCCTTAAGGGACACTTCTGACATTGTCCCATGTCATGCCTTCCCTATGATGGCATCTGAATACATTTTGCCACCAATCAAGGTCCCACTGTGACAAGGACCCTTCTAGAAGGGCAGGGGCAGTGGGCAGCATAGTTTATGCCTTTGTCTCCTGCTCCAGCAGTGACAGGCAGACGTTTCAGTGAAGGAAAACTATTGTCAGCTGCATCTGTACACTGAACTATCCCAAACTAAATATAAATTAAGAGGAGAATAACATAAGAGAACAAAAGGCTACTGGTCTGCCTTATGAAACAGATTTTTTCAATAAGCTTAAATATGCTTCTTTGGAGGGCAGCAGTCAAGGGAGCAAATACCCAACTTTTACCAGACCAACTGCAAGAGCCACGTCAAGTTCACTGAAAACGCAAAGGCAAGCAAAAAGCCAGAAATTCCCTACATTCCACAACACTGACAAATAATTTATCAATGGATGAAAGAATTAAGCCATAATTAGCAATCTTGTTGACCCAGGTAGTCATCCTGTGTTCTTTAAAGAAAAGCAAGGTTGTAAAAGAGCAATGACAAAAATGTCACTTTTCTGTACATAGCAGCTGACAACTTTATACAATAAATAATACTATTTTATAGTAGTAAGTACAACATCAGCAACACAGTAAAGTTAACATATTAACACTGACAGAAATTATCTCTGTTCTCCATTAATCTGCATTCTTTACAGATGGTTATTTATTAAAATTAAACATGAAGCTGAAAGGTTATCTATGGCCATATTAGCAAACATCTGCTTGTGATTCTGATTTCATGTTTGCATGCTATTCTTGGAAAAGCAGCCATTTTTGAGAAGTACCAGATGTGACCAAGTGTTCTTAATCATAAAATATTCTTCAGAAAGATAAAAGTTCAGGGCCAGGAAAGAAATCGCATACTCTGAATACAGCAACTGCCTTTTACTGCTGCTGCTGAATTCTCCAGAGGAAAAGTGGTTCTGAAGAGGGAAAAAAGCAGTTTATTTAGTGTGCCACTACAGATAATGACTCTTATTTTTAAATATGAACATTCAAAGGTATAAACATGAACTCAGTTTCAACTTTAAAGCACAGAAGTTACGCATTACAAGAACTGCACCTATTCACTCTCAGGCATGAGACTGGCATGGGACTTCATTCTCCAGTGGCAGCAGCTTAAGGAGCCTTCCACAAACTGACTTTAGGGATCTTGACTTGCTCCCTAAATGACCTCACCAGGATATCCACTACCCACAACAAGGAAGAAACAGCAAACTTTGGGATGGGAAGGTGTTACAGGCAGCAGATGAGAGTTTTGGCAAGCAACATGAGAGACTGAATGTACACCAAACCACAAAAAGGTGGGTTGTTTAATTTTTCTTAGTGTCTTGCTATAACATACGAACTGCTTAACCTATTTTCTAAAAATAATTTTGAAAAGGGTTCTGGACCATTAAAATGTTATGTTTGATAGCTACACCCTTCAAATTAATAATACTGTTAACCCGTAAGAAATAGACGTAAAAAGCAAAGAAAGGAGATCAACAACATAAACTAGAATAATGGAAGACTAATTTAATGGGGAATAGAGAGATTAACAAATAAAATTAAATTCTAAATGTTAAAGCTTCTTTGTACATCTCAGAAAACCTGAGCTGCCCAGGTCTTTCAAGACTCAGCAATCCTTTCACACATTTTGCTTTTCACTCTCTTGCCCTGCTATTTCACATGCATCTTTAAGACTCAGATTAAGTCTCCAAGAAGGGAACATGCCATCCTTCATGGAAAACCCGGGAAGGTACAAGAGTTTGACCATGGTGGTCAGGCAGAGAGGCTGACAGATCCCCTCCAACAAGGTGCAGGGCCAGGGTGCTCGCCAAGCCCACGTCTCAGCCATGCTCTTCCCAGCACTGGACCAGGATTTTTGTTTGCGCCTGCTGCATTGTTAATACACGGGACCAGGAAAAGGTTCCTCTCCACCACTACACTAAGCAAGGTAAAAGAAAGCAAATTTTTTTAAAAGTGTGTTTTCCCCTCTTTGCTTCCCCTTCTCTGAAGCACAAGAATTCACACAAGGGGCAAATAACACACATACAAGAGGCAGGTTAGAGAACTGCCCTGATGGAAGAGGGCTCTACTGAGGGGAAAGTTATGCCACACTGAGCTATGTTAAATGTAGCTAATTGAGCTGCATAGCACAATGTAAGCTGGGAAGAGCCCATTTCCCTTTCCTATCCATGGATCAAGCAGAGATGATGCCTGCAGACACAGAACAAAACACAGAACACACCTTAAGATACATATGCAGGAAGGCAATGGCTCGAGGACTCTTCCTGGGACAAACAGGCAACATGATGGGAAAGTGCAGAAACAGACACAGTAGCAATGGAGCAAGGGCAGAGGAATAAACCACCAGAAATCATCCATTTATTTAAAAAGCACAAGCAGATCTGAAATTCTTCCAAGTCTCTTCTGCAGTGATGTGCACTTTTGTAAACAAAAGTAGCTCTTAACATACTTTCCGCTTGAAATGAATTCTTCCAAATGGAAGAGTAGAGCAGAACAGCTTCCGTTTTGGATATATGAAAGCATCCAAATGCTGTTCCTTACACATTTCTGCACCCTTGACATCATTTTAGATGCAATCCAAGGCACCCAACACTCCAGCCAGATAAGTCACATACACACACAAGTAGTACATTAGCTACGGCACACAAAACCATCTGCATTTAGCTATGGAATCTTGAAGTCAGTGAGCTAGTAAAGAAAATAATTGTTTTCAGCAATCAGGTAAGTCATAAAGTTATTATCAATTAATTTGTTTTCAGTCTCTGCTGTTCTTTAAAATTCTTCAGGACAGAATCATAGAATCACTTAGGTTGGAAAAGACCTTTATGGTCATTGAGTCCACCCATAAATCTCAATCTGCCAAGTCACACTTAACCATAAAGATTTAACCATACCTGCATGGCAAAAGTCAAAGAGCAAGTTAAAAAAACTACACTTAGAGAAAGCAAGCAAAAGGACACCACACCCTATTTAAGAGTCTTGATGCAGACACCTTAAAACTTTCTACAAAGTTGTCAGTCTGACTACTCCTATATTTGCAAACGCAGAAACTGAGTCATAGAAAGAACGTAACTCACAAGGCTCCTCAGCCAGCCATCAGCAGGACACAATCAATTTTGCCTTACCCAGTGCTCAATTCACTAGGGAAGACTGACTAAAACAATGCTTTTACTTAATGTCTTCAAGTACATCTCAAAATAATGTGATTAATTGACAAATACACAAAGGCTGCTTCCTTCTGTTCTTATTGACATTAACATATTGAGAGTAAATTTTCCAGCACTATCTGGACCACTATTCTTCACACACCTCTCAAATGAAAATATGTCAGCAAGACACCTGGTATGTTTCCTAATATTCTTCAAGTGCTTTCATTTGAGTAGCACCCCTAAAAAGAGGACAGTGAAAACAAACTGTAGAGTGCTATTCCCTCCCTCTACCTGCCACAGCATATTCAGAGCATCTGTAAAGTAGTAAAAGATTGGAAGCAAGTCTTCCCACTGGTGCTGCTGTTATTATCAAAACTGACAGAGCCATATTGATGCTATAGCAGCAGTGGCAGGTTTTCAAAGAAACTGCAGTGTATACAAGGATGTTTTACACAGCCAAACAGAAAATCTTCCTTCCAGTTTCCTCTGGCTTCAGACGAAGAAGCAAACCCTAAATCAACACAATTCACGAGCACATAGGGAAAGGCAGATGTCACAGTTGTACCTGCACTAGAAAACTTTATAATTAAAAAGTTTATGTTGGCATGGCTCCACTCTGAAGACTCAGCAAAGGATCTGAGCACTCCATGTGGATGATGCAGCACAGGACAGTGTAAACTCCAAATTTTACCTGCAAATGCTGTTACTCCAGCACTGAAATGCACACTATAGTATGTTAGTGAAGATAGAAGAATTTGATGAAAGAAAACCACTTCTATTTTAAAGAAAGATGATCAGTATTATATAATTAACCATCACAGACATTAAACGTTTATCCTAACTGTGATATCATTAATTCTTGTAGTTAAAAATAAAAATGAGAACTAAAAGTTGTTTCTTGCTTTCTATAAAGTACAACTTTTAGAACCAAAAAAGCTACTATTAAAATGTAGTTTTGCAAGCAATTCACAGCTAAACGAAAATCAGTTACTGCAGTGTCCCACTAACCTTCAGAAAAGCTGTTAATATTCAGGATTCCAGCAGGGTAATGTTGAGACATTAATCCTTTTAAAGTTGAGTTTCAACAACAGACAAAGGCATGTGTTAGCTGAATTCTATTTATGGCATTCATCCAAATATCAAATAAAGTTTTCCTGGCTGTGCTTCAGTCATCCCTCCATTCACAGCTAAAGAGTACTTTTATAAATTAGACAGACAGTACAAATCCTGTGTCTTGTTTGCATCCAAATCTACACATCTCAGAAAGAGAAAACATTACTCAGTAACTGCTACTTCCAGAAACACACCAATAATGACTTACTGAAAAGTCCGTCCTATGTAGCTGTAAACTCCAGAAAAAAATTCGAGAACTCAAAAAAAGACACAGTGGACAAGGCAGAGCAACTAAGGAATGACAGAACTGCACATGTGAATATAACAGGGTACCACTCTGCTAAATAGTTAAATGCTTCAGCAACATATTTGAAAGACTTTACCACATATAAAGAACAGCATTTAAAGATGCACATTTCTCTCATAAACAACACAAAATAGAACAGGGTGGGAATCCAGCTGTTCACAATACCTTAAGAATCAAAAGGAAAAAAACCCTAATGTTGCCATGTTTTAACCTTACAACATGCAGGAAAATGAACTAAGCTTATGTTTGGAAAGAATCCAAATATGTTAGGTATGAAAATTCAATCAAGAAATTCAAACAGCCTCATTTTGCCACACAACATAGCTGAATACAGTTTTATAACAGTGGCATTTCTCCATTTGTGATTCTATATTAAACTGAATTTTAAGGATACTTGCTTTTCTCCCCATTTTCACATTCTATCACTACAAGGACCTCATTTCTCAAATGCTTGAAGAAACTCAAATACACTAGGACCAAAGAATATCAATAGCAGTGTATCAACTGCTTCAATAGATTGCTGTCATTTCCAAAAAGTTCATCAGAAACATAGAGGTCATGAGGTGCTCCAGCCAGTCATGCTAGTTCCTTAGGTGCAATGCACCGTGCAAATTCAGAGACCAAAGTCCACCTGACCCTCAGTTTATTTTTGCCATGTCTTACACTTGCTTTAGAAGAAGAAATGCAACATCAGAAATTTAAAAATATAGGCACTTTTTCCTTTTGAGGCTATACCACGATACTTGACATGAAGAATTAAAGTATAGAGGTATTCAGACAGACTGCAACTACATTGAGCCATCTCTCAGAAGCAGTATTTTATTATAAACCTGGATGCAGATGCTATGTTCGTGAGATATGACGTGTCCTAGTAACTCCTAGCACAACGTCTAGCATCTTGAGCCCAGAAACCATCTTCACACCTCACCTTTACTAATTTTAGTACGATTTTGCTATTAAAAGGTATTTTCTTTCATCATTCCCAAAGGTGAGAATATTTATGCTTCCTGCCACCGTTCTGGTTTGTACTTACTATTCAACTACTATGTTTGATGATAAACATAATTTTTAAAAGCAAACATGAAGTTATATTTAACACACAGTACTCTATGGCACAGTCAAAAGAAATCTGTGCTGAAAGCCTGACATTTTTAACACCATTGCTAATAAATTGACTGATCAGGTATATGAAATATACCTTGTGTGAAAGCAATGGAGCTCAGGACTGTTGTATTTCACCAACTCCTCTCTCCAGCATTACAAGACCCCAGATTAGGAAGCAGAACTGTATCAGTGTTATAAAAACCATGCTTCACTCACATTTCATACAGTCACAAGGCATCCCCAGAGCATGGCACGCTAGTCCCAGACTGCCTGCTCAGCTTTCTGTCATGTTTAGCACCAACAACAACTACTTTGAACATGCTCATGATGGAAATGGGGAAAAAAGAAAAAAGAGAGGAAAGTGAAAAAGAAGATTATAAAAAACCATCCTTCTTACTGAGCCTGAATGATACAACAGAAGCATGTGTTATGGACAGCATTTGTTCAAAGTAAGCTTTCATCAAGCACAAGGTGATACAGTTCCATCTCAGGCTCTGCATCTACAGGCCCTTTGTTCTTTCTAAAAGCGGCACTGCCAATGCACACCAAGCCTCCCTTAGACTGCAGACAAAGGTAGGTGCAACTAAGGAGGTGCATACTCCCCCACAGACAAACCTGTCTGATATATACTGCACCTGGAAGGAATTTCTCAAAGAAAAAAAGATGCAAGTTGTTTGTAAAAATGAGTTATGAAACTATTAAGCAAGTTCTCCAAATATGCTCATACATGTCTTAGGAGACAGGTGGAAACCTAAGCCAATCATTTAATGACAAAATGTGGATAAAGGATTCCTTTTTGTACTACAGAGATATAATCCCAACAGAACTGGAGGGAGACAGCAACGGAAGAATCAGGGGTGTAACTGCTCTGGAACTGCCACCTTATGTAAAACTTAAGGCAGGCTGCACTTAAATACTCATTAGCCCACACCTTTTATCTGATAGCAGCAAACTGTAGGAAACAGTATATAACAAACAGTAAGTTTAGAAGAATACTACTATTGCAACACCTTCCAAATTCTGTTAGCTACAGACTTGTCACTTACCTCTCACACCTTCCTGCTCCACTTCACACAGCAACTTGAATGACCCTATTAATTAATGGTCACATAAGTAGGTCATGTCCCCCTTTGCACAACAAAACAAAAACTTTCATAGTTAATAGAAGCTGCTGAATTCTGCAGCTTATTATTTTTCAATCGCTTAGTAGTGCTACTATCAAAACTTACTGATTCTTCTGCTGAAAGAGCTGCAACAGCCAGATATGCGCAGTCCATGCCACACATAGCACTCAGCACTGCATGTCCAGCCTTGCACCTTCTATGAGTTACAGAAAGCGGCTAAATATTATTACAGAAAGAAGTGTTAATTGTATTCCTGAAAACCGCTAGTATTAGTTCCAAAGCTCAAAATTAAAAGCATCTGTAAGGCATCTGGTCTATCAGTCACTATCTTACCAGAATTATCCTTTGTACCATGGAAAGAAAGAAAGAATAAATAAATAAATAAATAGATCACTGAACCCCAGCTGTTGTATCAGTAATGCTCAACAATCAACAAGCAATTTGTTGTAATTTAATATTTAAGCAGGTGGGAAAATTGTGGTTTACCTATAAGACATCTTTAGGGCAAAAAATTTAGAAGTTTACATTTTAGAATATTTAGTATACTTAGGAGACTACAAACATTTTTCTTGTTGTTTCCACATTACAGAAAGTCTCAGTTTTACAGTTACTCAGCTATGTAAAGCAAAATCGGGGAGTAGGGATGATAAATAAAAAGTTCAGTTCATACTTGCTGCAGCACAAAAATGCAACTTTATTATTACACACATGTTAATTTGCAGTTGTTCAGAATGAATGTATCAACATTTAATGAGTTTCAATTTAGTGCCTGACATTTGATGAACTGATATAGGCACAGTATTTCAGCTCTGCCTGGTTACAATGAACAGCTAACTTTGTAGTATTTGAATGTTGCACATGAAATTCAACCACAAAAAAACTAGCCTCAAGGTTTTAAGTTTTGTAGCTTAGTGGTTTTTCTACTATATTATTAATTTGTTTGTACATTTGGGTTGTTTTATTTCAAAAAGGACAGTATGCTTAATATCCATATCTTTCTAAAATGAGTAAAGGGAAAGAGGCATGAAGAGGGTTTGTGAGTTCAAGATGTTAGACAACATGCTAGGAGTTATTAGGACATGTCAAATCTCACAAACACAGCCTCTATATCCAGGTCTATATTAAAATAGAGAGATGGCTGCAATGGAGTGACAATCTGTCTGAATACCTCTACACTTTAATTCTTTGTGTTGAGTATCATGGTGTAGCTTCAAAGGCAAAAAATATTTTTCATCGCTTTGATAGTATTTCTTGTTCTAGAGCAAATGTAAGAGATAGCAAAAATAACCCAATCAGAAAAAAAAATTATGCAAATCTAAAAAGGCTTAGAAATACTGTTCTGAGACATCATTAAATTAAGGAGTCAGATGGACTTCTGTGTGTCTCCAAATTTGCACGGTGCATTGCACCTAAGGAACTAGCATGACTGGCTGGAGCACCTCATGACCTCTATGTTTCTGATGAACCTTTTGGAAATGACAGCAATCTGTTGAAGCAGTTTATATGCTGTTGTTGATATTCTTTGGTCCTAGTGTATTTGAGTTTCTTCAAGCATTTGAGAAATGAGGTCCTTGTAGTGATAGAATGTGAAAATGGGGAGAAAAGCAAGTATCCTTAAAATTCAGTTTAATATAGAATCACAAATGGAGAAATGCCACTGTTATAACTGTATTCAGCTGTGCTGTATGGCAAAATGAGGTTCCCTCTGAGAGGAGTGGGCAACAGAACCGCAGACAGATTTGCACTGACTGGTTTAATCCACCAAGGAAAGAATAAGCAACATTTCTGGTTTAAATATTTACATCACTGTATTTCATATCTTTGAATCTTAATTCTCGGCTTATTTGGTGCCCTTTACAGATATTTGTTCAGAACTTTTAAAATGTCAGCCACAAAAATAAAACGAGTAAGAAAAAGTATAACTTTATCATTCGCTGAAAGTTTCCAGCGGCTCTCGAAGCAGGCAGCCCGGGGACGAAAGGGACTCTTGTTCTCGCCCTGCACACAACGCCCCACGTAACCTTTGAAACTCTCCCGGAGGCATAAAATAGCATTGATCCCGCAGCCCCGGCAAACGAGGCCCTGCGAACAGGAGGGCAGATGTGCCGCGAAGGACAAGCCCTGCGCTGCGGGCTCAGCCCCGGGCCGCGCTCCCTCCGGTGGCCGCGGAGCGCTCCGGCAGCGCCCGCCGCTCCCCTCCCTCCGCACAAGCATCCCGAGGGGCAGCGCATGCTGAGCGCCTCCTCCCTCTGCCACCCATCTGCCGCCTCAACTTCCATTTAACCGCACCCCTCCCAGCAGGCGCGCCCCGTTTGTCTTCTCAGGTGTCCCGCAAACAGGAGCGGGACTTTACTCTTTCACAGGCAAAAAAATTTGAAAACCCTTAATTTCTGTGCTGGACGCTTGTGAATGGTCTAATTCATTGTGAATTATATTAAGTGTTCAGAGGTCTGGTCTTTACTGAGAAATCCAGATAGTAAGCTCTGTGCCAGAGGCCATAAAGAGAACCCCATAAAAGAACTGGTTACAAGACCTGCATTATGAAATTACAAAAGTACAGTAATAGGATATTAATATCTCCCCATGGAGACACTTGCTTTACAAAGAAAATTTGTAGCATTGAGCACAAACAAGACAGCACCATGAAATCAATGAAAAACAAAAAGGTTCAGATACCAGTAAATCTGCACCTACAAGTAACCAAGGAAGGCACAGTGCATCACTTGGAAACTTTCAGATGTCATATTGCAATTACGATAATAACACCAGAAACTAATAAAGGGTCACAGGCTGTTAGACACAAAAATAATACAACTCCAGTCAAGCAATTCCTTCTTGCTGGTGCTCTGTTAACATTAAAGCAAACATCAAAGGGAAGAATCTCTCAGACTCATCTGCCTTCAAGCTTTTGCCCTCAGGTTTTCCCTAAGTGAGCTCCATCCATTAGAGCTGGAAGGGGAGCTCAGCCACACGGCTGCCTGAAACTCCTGCCTTTTCAACAGCTGTGTCATTTAGCTGCTTTGAGGATAGTTAATGATGCTTATTAGCATGCTGACAGCTGATGTATCCATCAGTAATACCCGTTGGTGAATACAGCAGCAGTTAGACACTTCACAGTAACACAGATAAAGCCTGAGAGACCACATCTGCAGTGAACTCTAGCTCAGTGGCAGTAGCACTCATCGGTCCATTTTCCTCAGCACTGCCGTCACTCTAAAAGAAAGGAAATAGTTTTATGTTTCCTGCCCCCAAGGATATTGAAGTTTGTTCATCCGGCTGCAGAGCTTCAACAGAAGACACATAAACAGACCTCAGCAACTTAGGATGCTAGAGTACAGGAGAAGTGAGTTTAAACCTTACCTAGGCTGAGGAATTGCTTAATGTCTTTCCCATTTTCCTGCCAAGTGATTCTGGAAGTGCCAGCTAGGGGCTGAAGAGTGGAAATTCATGACACCTGCTACAGAACAACTAGTTTGAAGGTAGCAATGTACAAGGTAACCTGAAACACTACTCCAAGTGCTTCAAACTAACCTGCTTGTCTTTTACCTAAAATACCCCAAACTATTCATAACCAGGTCTCAAGTTTCAGAGGAGCCGAGATAAGTCAACAACTAAATGACTGCTTTTCTAGCTGCACAACACAAACCAACAAAACTTCAGGAACTGGGTCCTGGTCTTGGCCTCACATACTGCTTTGCAAATGCTAGTCTTTGGACTTTTGCACGCTCAATACTTGGCATTGTCTCATATGCCTAACCTCCATGGATACAGGATATTAAACATAACCCACATGTGACATTTCCTCACTCTCTGCACCTCCTGTCCCAAGAAATGGGGTTTAGCTTGCATTATAAGGCACCCAACTTCTCTGTGTGCAAAAGAAACAGCTCCAGCACACAGGTGAAACATCTAAGTCAGGGAACAGACCCTCTTCTTCTAAAATCACATTGTAAAAGCTCCTGCTAGGCAATGCAAACAATGAAGTCAAGATCTAACACGAAAGCACACATGAAATACACAGGCTGGAGAAACACATAACCCATAAAGCCATTTTCACTGGGAGGAGAGTCAAGCAGCAGCACAGGTTGCCCTGAGAGATTTGAAAACCTCCATGGATGAAGCCTGCACAGATGTGACTGAATCAAGCCCTAAGCACCCTGTTCTGACACCACAGCTGTCCCTGCTGTCTGCTGGAGGCTGCTCTAGAGATGTTATGAGGTTCCTTCCAGTTCGATTTATCCCCTGAGTCCTTACCATACATGCCACCACATGTCATGCAGTTGGACTTTGATGGTATTCTAGCCTCTGGAAGGCACTACAATGCAGTCAAACACAGATTAGTAAAATCTGATTCCATGAATAAGCCTTTGTATCTTACGAGTTTCAAAGTTCCAATCAGGCACAAAATATTCTTTGTTTTTGGGAGAAGGCAACACAAATAACAATCCATTAGATACTCTTGTTCTCCAATATGATTTCTGAAGCAAGATGCTTGAAAACCAATTTATGTATAAAATACATTGTCTTCATCCAACTTTTGCCTAACCCCAAAACAAAATAATGAACTATTCCTTACCAAAAACCAACCAGATAGTAGACCACAACTCTTTTCAAGAACAGAAAAGTATTCTTGTTTGCAAAGAGTCACTAAACTATGAACTAAACTTTATGAGTTTGTGAAAAACATTAACTTTATTTAAAGAAAAAAATAAAATACTGCATTCATTTAAAGGCTCATATTAGGGGAACAATGTTGCCTTTTTATGGCTATCTATTACATACCAGCTGAATTTCAATAATGAGTTGTAATTCAGCACCATATCATCTATTTATATCTGCCGTTTTCAGCCAATTGCAGTTTACTGCATAATTTTAACAAGTTTGGCCAGGATTTCAGCATAGTTGGCAAACACAAGCTGGCAAGCTCTTAACCAATTAAAATCTTTATAATGACTATACCACCATATACGAGAATGCTAGAAATGGGACTGGATGAAATACAAAACTCTTGCATTCGTGCTTATAGCACGTGACTCCTTCGCACTTCAGTCTTTCTTTGCTGATATTACAGTAGCATAGTACAACAATCCCAACACTCTTGAAACTGGAGATGTTTAAGTATTAGCTCTATGTTCCAATTATGTTAAAAGAGGATTATCCATACTAAAATATGGTTTATTAAACCAAACATTACAATGGAAAGTATTTGCTCACTAAATGCATAATACATGTTCAGCCAAAGTACTAATTACCTTCTCCATGACTGAGTAACAAATATGTCTAATCCGTTCTTTTGGATTTCAAAATGAAGATAAATAATTTTACAAAACTTCTTCCAGCAAACATTTCCAAGTAATCTCCCTACAAAGTCATAGGAATAAAGGATAGAATGCATTTCCTAATTACAGAACTTAGACTCTTGCCAGACAGAATGCAGTTTCCAAGGTAGGACTTGTCATTACCCAAGCAAGTCTTAACTATCAGTCTTAACTATCTTGACAGTCCATGGTCTGTTTTACATGATACCAAGAGAACACTACCACTTTTCCCCACTGGCATCCCAATATCCAAAAATATGATGCTGAGCTCTGATAGGCTCATAGGGAGTCTTCCACTACTCTATTTAATGCAATACTGCAAGAGTTGGTTTAAACAGAAAACGGTAAGTCAGTTATAAGAAAAAAAATAATACTGCTACATTTCACTTTTAAAAACCTTCCTAGGTCAAAAGGCTATACATCATCAGCTTCTAAAACAATTAGTAAATGCCTGATTGTAAGTAATCTTGCATATTATGCTGTACATTATATCCAAGTTGCACAGCAAAACTGAATTTATGCAATAATGTATTCTAAGGAAAGTACAGAAAAAGGCAGCAACTTTAGTCATGCAATAAGCACCACCAACTGAAAATTAATTGATAAATACATATTTTGTTTGTTTCCCAGAAAATCCTCCCTGAGACTTGGGACTCCAGCTAAAGAAACATCTGTTTGAGCTGCATATCCAGACTTGGGAACAGAGAGATGGAGCACCCACCAGCATCAGCTGCACTAGGAAAGGAGTAGGAGGAGTACACATATGTAGGGATGCATGTCTCTGGGAACTCTTAAATCTTAAATCTTAAGTTGCATTCTCACAGAGTTAAGGGGTCCTTTAGCCAGCAGTGCAAGCAGGGCTTCCCTCTCCATCCTTGTAAAGGAAATGAGGATTTCAATGTTTCTTGTGTTCATGCTGTTTTGGGATAGGGATCATATGAAAACTGAATGAAAGTGAAGCACTATAGGCAAGATGAAGAGTAAAACATCGGCTTTAGTGAATTTGAGCAGTATAAGGCTGTATGTACTGTCTTAGCAATAAGCAAATGCCAAAAGTTTTTTGTTGTGGTGGTTTTAATTTGGTTTAAGTTGCATCCTTCATCAAATACTTATCCCCACTTAAAAACTTTTTGAAGACTCCTCTAAAATTCCACCTCGAAGAAATTCACATCTTTTTAAGCCATAGTGACTGTGCATAGGATATCCAGAGAGGGTCTGGAATCTCCATTCTTGGATATGCTCAAAAGCCATCTAGGCAACCAGCTCTAGGTTGAACAGGGAGGTTGAACAAAATGACCTCCAGAGATCCCTGTCAACTTTAACCAACTTGTGGCACTCTCAACCAAACTCCTACCAAATTCCACAAAGGCACCATTTCATGTCTCACCACACTCAAAGAAGGGACATAGAAAAGTAAGTTTCCACTGTATCTCGTAAGCCCTACAAACTGATTTTAGTTCATACTGCATGAAAATAGGGAAAAAAAAAACTAAATGCATACAAATTGTACTTTAGAAGGGGGCAGTCTGGGGCCTAAAGTAAAAAGATGCATAAGACTACGGGAGAAAGGAAAAGATATGAGGAAAGAACCTATATGGTAACAAACAGAAATGCTACTCTGTTTAAAAAAATACACAGTCCACAAGATTTTACAGACTTGCAATTAAACTGCACAAACTCAAATACTGTATCAAGTGATTTGGAGATATTCCAGTGAGTCAGGGTTTCCTGAGAGGTTTTCAGTGGGGAACTACAGAATGGTTTGGTTCCCTTCTCCCATACAAAGAAATTGGAGCAAAAGGGATAACAACTAATCATTTTAATATCCCTTTAATAAATAAATTTTTTAAAAAAATCCCCCACCAACATTTCCTATCAAGGGATATTTCTGGGGGAATCACTGCACTGTCCCAATCCATTCTGTCCCTACCACAGAACCTATTTCTTCTCCTGATATAATGTACCACCCTGGCACAAATAATGTTGCCACCCCAAGATCTGGCAGAATACCTCAATGTTAGCAACAAATACCTCAACATTTTCCTTTTCCTTTTTTTCTATACATGTTTAGAGTTATTTCATTTCATGCTGGCTTGGAAACCTACCATTCCATTATTTAATGAATTCTGAGGCATTCAAGATTGCATTAGATGAAAAATGGAAGAAACACTATTATTCAACTTTGCTGAGGGGAAAAAAATAGAAGCAATCTTGCATATATAAACTATATACAAGTTCCAAGACATTTTTAGTGAACCCAAATCTGCAAATACAAACCTATAAGGACTTACAGATAAACATAATGTCAGGTGTTATGTGTAAGTCTTCACTCGGTCAAGTCCAAGGACCACACCTGATTCAGTCAGAAGGATTGAGGTGTTTTGTATCACAGAAGAATGTCCCTTTGCACCATAGCACAACACATTTAAGGAAAAGCAATTTCTTTTTTTGCAGAATTAAAGACTCAGCGATGCCTAGCTGGAACACACTGTTTTGGAAGAGGCCCAAAAGCTCAAGTAATTGCAATGGACTGGAAAGGCCTTCACCCCCAGGTCAGCAATTTACATTCCAGCCAGGCTATTTATGAGCGAAAGCAGTTACCACCAACCACTCTTTGAACACTCAAGTTGCCATTTTTGGTACCACTGCTGAGGTGTAAACACACCCAGATACCATGACAAAACAGTCACATGAACTATTTCAGCAGAAGAGTCCAAGACTGAGGTAGTGCACATAATTAATTAGTCAGTTACTACAAGCTGACAAAGCTGGGTCTGCAATAAAATTCCTCTCTATAGGCTTGAGCTTCTGCCCACCACAACAGTGTCAAATACAGAATCAGCATAAGGAATGGTAAGTAAAAATAATCTTTGATCCTCCATGAGATTGTACAGTCATTACACTTTGATGTAAGTGATGAGCCAAATAGAAAAGAAAGTCCATATTTCCCCTCTTTCCCTGCCAGCTAACATTAGTTCCACCCCACTTTCCCAGTTATTTCTTTAGTTCCCTCCCTCTCAGCTTGCTTTGTGTCCTCTGCTTCTTGCTCCAGTGTGTTGTTCTTTTTCTTAGTCCCATATTTGTCAGTCTTGCTTTCTTCACTGCTTCTAACTTAACTTCCAACAGTCCACTGCAAACACTGACTAAACAACATAAAAAAATGTAAAAATGACCAAGTTTTAAGACTTCTGTATCTATAAAGCAACATTTAAGTACCTAGATTCCCTGTACATATGTAATTTTTTCTGTATGTTTGAAAAAAAATCACAAGTGTAATAATAGGGATGCAATAGAAAATTAAAAAAAAAAAAAAAAAAAGGTAAAAATTCAGCCATGGCTGAGAGTTAGAACAGGAACTAGAAGTAAACATCCTCATTTTCAACTCTGAGTGAAAGACAAGCTTCAAAATCATTAACTGTCTCCCTTTGCTTACAGCAAGAGGTCGCAGCAAATGTCAAACACAAGAGCTGTTCAATTAAGGGCAACTTTACAAAATCCAAACTGTTAAAAACAGCAGCCTAGACGTCATCCTTCCCCCAACAAAACCAGTGTCTGGATAGACCCTGTTACACAAGACTCCACAATAAAGAGCTGCCAAGCTTTAACCTTCAATGAGGAGAAATGAATGTATTCTCTCAAGAAACAAGCCTGCCATACCCAGAGCATTGGCTTCCTCATGAATATGTCAGAAAAAAAAAAAAAAAGAAAAAAAAAAAAAAAAAAAAAGAAAAAAAAAAAAAAGGCAAGCTAACTTTTCCCACCTCTTTCTATAACCTAAACCAAAAGCTACACATATGGAGTACCAACACAGCAATTTATCAAAAAGCAATAAACAGGAGATAGCTACTTCAAACATTGAAAGTAGGTAGCCAGCAAGTTAGCTATGCAGAACATTTACCTGTTAAAAAATAAGGCACAAAACAAAAACAAACAAACAAAAATACCCAACAAAACCAACGAGGAATAGGAATACAAAGGCAACGTTGTTTGTTTGGTTTTTTTAGAGGGGGGAGGGGCCAGTGGGGGACGGGCACATATTCCAGAAAAATTAAAAAAAAAGAGTAACTAAATACAGTAGTTTTATTCTATGGCAGTTTCATTGTTGTACCTTTAAGTATTTAGAAAACATAATCTGAATTACAGAAAATTGTCAAAACAGTTTTAGAATAATTCATCTGCCATACAGGAAAAAGTGTATAGTTCCAGACCTAGAAGCATTAAAAATATTCAATACTAAACCTTCTCCTCTAATTTTGCAATGATCTGAGGACAAAGGTTCTCTAAAACCCACAAGCTTGAACTATGCCATTATCTAAAATGTTTGGGCCTATGCACATCAGTCAGAGTTGCAGGCACACACAGTACAAAGTCAGAGCGAGTTTCTGGCCGCAGAAAGAGTTGTGCATTATCAACACAGCACCCTGCATGCTGTACATACAGGACCAGCTGCCTGCACAAAAATTCCTGCATGCGATAGTTTGGGTGTTATCAAAGGAATCTGAGATTAGTTTTGGTTTGGTTTAACACAGAGTTAAGGAGGGGAAAAAAAAAAGAGTTGTTATATTTAGTTAGAGATTGAACTTGGTCGCTGTATAAAAATGTCATTCTTAGAGAGCTAAAGGATACATACTCCTGTGCACTGCATATTCACCGCACTTCACCCAGTTCACAAGGTCAGAAGAAAAAAAAGATAAATGATATGGTTTTGATACCCATCTCTAACATGCAGAAAGTCAGTTACCAGTACTTTACAAGTTTACATCCTAATGTTTGACATTATGCAACATTTTGTCTAATACTCTAACTATGCTTTCACAGTAGGCAAAAGCTGCTGTCCAGGCAGCCTTCTTGAGCATACAAACCATCAGCTGGTGATTTCCCTGGGCAGTACGCAATGCTCATCTGCAGAGCTTCCAACAAATACTTTGAAGGTATTAAGACAGAGAAAGACTAAGAAATAAAAGCAAACTAATAATGACTGATTTTAAACAGCAGCACAGATATGCAGCACTAAACACGACATTTATATATTCTAAGAAACTGACATCACCACCCTGGCCAGTACTGTATGCAGAAGCTGAACTGCCAAACACGGACAAGCCAAATCCTGCTGTTCTTGAAACTAACAATAGTTTTTCTTGAACTCCAGAAGCGGCAGAAAAAGTTGGCTGTCAGCTGACAGCAGATCATACCTCAGGGCACACACACGGGCAAAGACACACGAAACAACCCACTGAGCATCTTCCACCCTCACACGGTCCCTGGGAGCAGAGTCTAAGGTTGTGGACCTCGCACTTCGAGTGCTCAGGGAGCTGCGCTTTCGTTCTCAGGGCTCAAAGGAAAAGCTTCCGACTCAAAGTGCTCATTCTTAAATGATCTGGGTTAGGGGTTTTTCCTCCAGAAAGCACAGTAATTCTGTCGTGGAAAGCTTCTGACTACAGTCAAAGTATGCGATACAGATACACATAAAAATCGTGCTTTTGGAGGGAAAGCAGTTTCTGTGGTACTCTCTGCGGTACTCTCTGCTTACCATGAGTAACTTCCAAGTCTGACATATTCCTAAGTTTACTCACAAGCAGAAGACTCGCGGACACCGGCACGGCCAGACCGGCCGGAGGATGCGGCGCTCCCGACCCGCCCCGGAGCCCGCCGGTGTGCGGGCAGCGCTCCGCCGCCCTGCGTTCCCGGAGCCTCCCCCGCGCTGGGAACCCGCACCGGGAACCCCCCGCTCCGCTGCCCGGGCACCACCCGCTCCGCTGCCCGCCCTGCCCTTCGCCTCCCCGAGCCGCTGCCGGGGGCAGCCCCGACCCCCGCCCCGCTCAGCCCCACCGGCCCGCGGCGCGGCACCCCCAAGGTCACCCCCTCCCCTGGAAAAGCGAACTTTGGGAACCACTCACTTCGGCGGAGCGCCGGGATGCCGCCGCCGCGGAGGGCCGGGGGGGCGGTGCGGAGCCTCCGCCTCCCGCAGCGCGCAGGACGGGCTGCGCGCTCCCTCCTCCTCCGCCACCGCCGCCTCCTCCTCCCTCTGCCCGGCGACTTTCACTTCACCTGCAGGCAGCCCGGCTGCGGCGGGGCGGGCGGCTCCGCAGCTTTCCGCGGGACCGCAGTCACTGCGGCAGCGCCCTCCCCGCACAGCACCGCGGGGGGAGCCGCGCAGCGCCAGCTCGTCCCTCCGGGGCCGGGGCGAGTCCTGCCCCAGGGGTGCCCGCAGGCCCTGGGGGGAACACAGGAACCGTGGAGCTCCAAGGGTCGTCCCAAGCCCCTTCCGCGAGTGTGGGAGCAACACAGCCCCACTGCACGCAACCCCCGCCCCGGGATGCTTTCCCCGAGCTGCTTGCCTGCAGCTGCAGGGTAGGGATTGCCCCCGTGCTGTCAATCACCTCCCCGGTGAGAGACTATAAATATTTATTAGGCATCCTAATAGCTGCATCTAGCTAAGAGGAGCACTTTACTCGTGTCGCTCCTGTGATTCAAACCCCCCAAACCAGTCCTACACGGGTATAATGTTAACTCACTCACGCACTGGCCCGGTAGACTCCGCACCGGGGAAGGGCCCTCCTACCACAGCCAGGTGGAAAGACTTGCTAGAAGGGCACCAGCGCGTACCCCAGCGCCTGAAACCTTTCTCTCTCCCTATTAAGGACAGGTGAATGTTTGCTGGTTTGAGTGCTTTTCGTCAAAATGTATCCATCGGTAGGGAGGCGACCTCTTCTTCTGTGGGAGCATCACATTAGCAGTTCTGTTCAAACAAACGGGGATTTTACGCTCTAATCGAGCTGTGAAAGATAACAAGTATAGGGAGCCCGGAAATAAGAAGCTAATCTTGGATGTAAACTGATAGGAAATGGGGATAAGGAGTGATGGGCTTTCTACAATTGCATGTATGTTTAAAGAAAAACCAAACCAGAGTCTCTCAAGACAGGAAAAAAAAAAATGTGTCTGAAGGAAATATGCTAAATTAATACTTTTTGTTTAGATAATTTTGCTTTTCCCCCTTACAAAAATGATTCTTGTTTCTGGGTGGCATACAACCACACTGGTAGGAATTCCCCAAGGTTGCAATACCTCCTGCAACAACTGCCATCTTTGTAAATTTTGCCAATCTGAGAAATTTAAGAGGTAAGACAGGCAGCACTTCAAAAACATAAGTACAAAGTCACAAACTTGCCTTAGTTATTTTGATGAAGGATTGTGGTTTTATTTTGCAGGTACCTTTAAAATGGCATCAGCTAGTAACACAATTTTTGTTTGCCTTTCTGAACCTCCTGTTCCCAACCAGCTGATACTTTTGTCTGGAAGGTGGATAGCTTGAGCCTGACCTTTCTATCATAAAACATGGAGCATGTCAAGCATATCTAGCATGGAGCTTTGTCTGCATAGGAATGCTGGGCAAAAAACAGCAGCTATGAACTTGTATAATCACTTAACCATGAGCTAAAGCAGCAACAAAACTTCATTAATATATTTTCTTCCAAACTTCATGCTTGCTCATATAAGTAAATAACTAATTGGTGGTTTGCCCATCTCTCTAGCATTTTAGAGTAGATGCTTTAGAGGGAGATCATATTACCAGGTCTTTGGTTTTGCCAAGTATGGTACGTTGCACTTTTGTCTATGGTAAGAGGTGATATTTTTAATATAGCAATGCATAGGAGCTGCAGCTGAAGTGAGACTCAGTTGGGGTTTTCACTGACCATATACAGAGAGAGAATGCCTGTCTTGGGGATTTACAGTCCATACTAAGCGGGTAAGACAGGCAAATGATGGCAGGGGAAACACAAGCACAGAAAGGTGAAATAACTTGCCCAAGACCATGCAAGAGGTCTGCAAACAGCACCAGCTGCTGAGCCAGCGTCTCTGATTCAGCAGCCCATACAACAATTCTAGTGATGCCATGTATTGCTTTAAATGATGGACTGAGCACAGTCCTGAAAATCAAATGTACAAACTGTGTTTTTAGTGGACTGGTGTGTTAATTTATTGAGGTTTCCTTCTTCTTCTCAGCATCTCTAAGCACTAGCAGCAAAAGGTGTTCAATACAATTTCATGCTGATGTCCTGAAGCCAGGCTATTTCAATTGAATTTTCTTATTTCTTGCTAAATCTGCCCATTTCTTGCTAAATTGCAGAATTAATGAATTTAGATAGTATTTCCCAAGCATTAGTTCAAACTATTACCCCTCCACTGAAGATACTTGTGAATGGAATAGTTTTTGAACGACATTTTACTTCACACACCAGAAATAAAAGTAAGTACCTTTATGTCCTATATGCCCTTATGTAAAATATAATAATGATGGCTTAGTTGAGTATCATAATATAAAATACATTTTTCCAGCTTTGAATTTTTCAATTGAAGTAACCCTAAGGACTTGTTTATTATCATTACTTATAATGCCTCTTGGGTCATAAGTTCATACTGGTAGAGATGGTGATTAAACCTAACTGGGGTAACTGTAAAGGAAACTTCTGTAATGGATACAATCACAACAGCAACAGTATCATTATAATAAACTGGGGGGGAAGTATTTGCATTTAGCAACGCTTCAGATCATTATTACATCTGAAATTATCTACCTCAGCCTTTTCAAAGGAAGCTATTGAGTCCAGCTGAGGCCAAATCTATATAATTTCTTTCCAGAAAAGGAAGAAGGAAGCTGTGAGGGACTGAAAGGAAGATACTGCTCTGCAAGCACCCATGCCATGCTTTACACTGCCATGTAAAGGTCCTACTGTGGAGATAGTGCTTCACAGCCCTTGAAGAAGTCCTGGGTGATTTTTGTTCCAGCAGTGAAGGGCTCCTTCAAGCTCACAGGATGCTCCCTGAGCCTTGCCAAATGGGAGACTGAAGATCTCACAGTGATCTGTACATGGAAAATTACTTCTCCTTGTAGGAAAATCCCAGTGATATCCATCAGATTTAGTACAGCACCAAAATCCCTGTCTGTTAGCCAACCAAGCAACTTACAGCCCAAAAGCTTGTAAACATATACTTGCAGTAACTTATTGAAACCAATGGAGACAGCGCTGAAGAAATCTTTGTCTAGGGTTGGTTCAAACCCATTATTAGTCAATTTAAGATGACCTTAAGAAAGCATATGCCAATCTTCACCAAGTTCTTGTAAATCAAAACTGTGCATTAAAATACTATATTTGCATCTGCAGACAATTACTAATTTTTTGTGTACTCCTATTGAAGTAAATAGTTTTTTTCCTACAGGCAGAATAAGGGCTTTAGAGATTCTAAAAAGTACCATCTTCCCCATTCTATGCGATTTTTTCAAACGGAATCCCTTTTCAATACTGTCTTCATGTACCGCTAGTTATTTGTTAGCTGTTCTATACAGCTCCTGCAATGGTTGCAAACAGCAAGTTACCTATACACTGCTATTAACAAGTGGAAAGTACTAAGCAAAGTGTTGAGTCAGATGGATATATTCTATTCTAAGAAAAAGATTTACTTTTAAGTATTTGGTATTGTGATAGGATTCTGGTGAGAGTATGTTTTGCTTCACTAAGTATCCCATTTGCAAGAAGGTTCTTAATCACACTGTGAGAAATGAATGGAATTTTTGTAGATGTGATATCCATAAAAGTTCTGCATTCACTGATTTTATTGCTCTTTTGTTTTCCTGAGACAATCATGAGGTTGCTTTAAGTTGCCATTACATCTAAAACTTACCAGCCTAAGTAAAACATGCCTAAGTAATCCCTTTTGGGTTTGGAGGTCAGGTAGGGATGCAAGTATTAGAAAAAACCAAAAAACAATAACAAACCCCCAAAACAACTCCACACAAAACCAAACAAACAAACCCGAACTTCCTCAAAGTTTTATCACCTCACAAAAGGGAAGAAAAGTCTGACATTATTTTCATTCTTTCATCTGCACTCTACCTTCTGTTCTTCTACAAAGGGATTTCTAATTTTTGTGAATGGGGACTAAGTACATTCCCTTGATCTCTGGGTCTGTGTAGCGACATTCATGCTGGGCAATGAAGTATCTCAAGAACCTGAATTGATTAAATATAGGATTGTGCTGCTGCAGAACTACTGAGGGAAGGCGCAGTTCCCAGAAAGTGCTGCTCACAGCAGCACAGAGCCACTGCAACAGAACCAAACCTCAGGGGAGGCTGCGAACTTGCAGTTTGGCTTCTGAGCCAAACTCATCCCCCTTGCAGCACAACCTGGCATCCACCTCAGTGAGAAATTCATTTAGTCATTTGTATTTTCTGTGGCTGCAGCATGCACTTGTTTTCATTGCTTCCTGATGGAACGATCTTTATTAATATTTTCCTAGATTTAATTCAAATCTCCGAGCAGGGAGCTCTGCAGAAAAAGAAAAGATGTCCTTCAGAACTTTCTGCATTAAAAAAAAAAAAAAGAATACTGCAAGACACAATCTTATCATGGCAACATTCTCTTCTATTTTGGAGCATACAATAGTACTTTGAACTACAAGTGGCAGAGGAAGAAGAATTATTTTTTTTTTTAATTAAGAAAATGCATATAAAACATTTATATCAAAGATTATCACAGGCTTTTACAACAGTATGTAGCAGAGCACTCATCCAATTTCAACAGTGTTTTAAAGCAAGAGAGAGGTCTCAAAACTAATTCAGTTTCTATGAAAAACAACTGCTTCAGTGTCTACACCCAGGACAAGACAGTCAAGATTCAGCTATTTCATCTCCAGTGTGTCAGCTTTTCCCATGGTGGCTTTTCCTTGAGTTACAAGTTGTTCTGGAACATTGGCATTTTCCAGAAACTGCTGAAAAACACAAGGTCAAGCCTGTGCCAACTAGCACCCAGATTTGTCCTACATGGCAGATGGGGGGACACAGGAAGAGTCCAGGCTGGGGGGTCAAGAGGACATCTCCAGCTCTAGCACCATTATCATCAGTGAGCGATGTGGGTGTTTGCCAGACTCCTGGTTTTCCCCTGTGAACCTAATTCCAAATCTTCATTTTTACCTGCTTCTACTGGTAAAAGCCCTTAACTAAGTATTTCATTTCTACACCAAATGGCCTTTTTGGATGCCTCAAAGAACTGAAACTTCTTTTTGCCTTCACCAATCCCAAGTATTCTGTTGGTTTTGTTTAATCAAAAGAGGACTGATTGACTGCTCTGCTCATTTTGACACCGAAGTAGGACTGGGCAATTTTCTGTCCTTCCTTGAAATTCGTTTTCACTCACTTTACAGTTTCATTTACTTCATATTTTCTATGCAGTGCTGAAGAAGGCTGGGTTTCTGATGCTACATGACCTTGGAATCATCTAGTTTTGAATAAAATATATTGAAGAGTATATTAGAAAATAAAAGCTCACATTAAAAAAAAAAAAAAAATTTTAGCTTTGAACTCTGTACTAGACTATGCCCACTGAATTACATTAAAATGCTGAAAGTCATAACATTTCAATAAAATGGAAATGAACAATGTCACATCAGTGTCATTGGGAAGGCAACCCAAATAGTCTCAGTTCTCTTTCCGGCCAAGTCAGGTGTTTCACTTCTGGCTTCAGAAGTTCATTTGTAGCTGACAGAAGAGTAATAAGAATATGTTGAACAGTAAACTTTTTGTTTGTTTGTTTGGAGGGGT
>VXBX01002499.1:165515-236598 GCA_013400415.1 Scytalopus superciliaris | reverse complement strand
GGGGCGTGGGGGGGTGGGTGTTGTGTTTTTTTTTGGTTGTTGTTTGTTTGTTTGGTCGGGGGGTTTTGTTGGTTTTTTTGTTGTTGTTGTTGTTTTTTGGTTGGTTGGTTGGTTTTTTGTTTGTTTTGTTTTCTTTTGTTTCAGTGTAGGACATTGAAATCTCCCAGTTGTCAGCCTTCCTGGAAAAAGTCAGAAGATGGGAACAAATGCTATATCCTTGTCTCCACTAGCAACTGTTGGCACAAGACTTTTTAGATGCTGCTGAAGTGTTGCCAGTCATGGTTTTACAGCAGGAATGGACAAAGAACTGCTCTGCACTGAAAGGATAGAGTGTGTGTGTGTGTGTGTGTGTGTACATGTTTGGTTTACATGCTTGTCATTTATATGCCTGTTGCCAAGGAAGGAAGGGGAGCTAAACTTTCAATAAAAATTCAAAATTTAAAAAAAGTTATGAAAAGCAATGCAAAAAAAGGAAACTCAGTCTCTGCTCACCTCTACAAAAAGGACTAAGAAAAGTTCTTGATGTACCCAACATGTGAATCTATATTCACACTGTCAGATTTCCACCTGGAAAACTGTATCTTTTAGACATCCTGGGGTTTTAACTATGGGTGGCTTTTGGTAGAAAGCTAAAATCCCCTTTAACTATTTTATTTGTAATGGTTTGATTTTAGAGGTGCTGAGTAAAGCTGTAGATAGTTCTCAGCACAATTTGAAGCCTTATTACAGTCTAATAATGTTGGGTTTGTGAACCTGCAGGGATTCCACAGGTATCTCACAGGGAATTATGCCTCTGTTAGAAAAACTTCTGATGGGGAATAGAACAATTTCCTTGCAAAGAGAAACTAAGACGGCCAGAAGTCTCCAGTTTGGAAAAGACATAACTGTGAGGATATAATCAAGGTATTAAAATCGTGGGTGATTGTGAAAGTTCGGGTTGGCTCTCTGCCAACAGCCAAACCTCACAAGAAAGATTCCCCCCTCCCTCTCCCGAAACGGCAAAAAGCAGCAAGAGAAAATTGAAGGAATATATATATATTTACATATATTAAATTTATATACTAGGCACAACAAGACAGGGACCCCCAAACCACCCCAGTAAGGGACAAGGGAAGGGAAAGGGGAGAGGGAGACAAAATAGGGAAAAAAAATAAGATAAAACAAATATATATATATACAATCTAAATTCAGAAATTAACTCAGTAAATAACAAATACAATAGTAAATTCAATACTTTCCTTAGAAAGGCAGATTCTTAACCTTCGCCGCCGGCCCAGGCAAAACAACCCCCAGAGCAGGCCTCGCTGAACACAGATAAGCCAGGCCCAAACACCGAGAGCTCGTCAGCGTGCGAGCCCGAGAAGGAAAAGAAGCAAAAAAGGAGAGAGAACACCTCCTCCTTCGGTTTATATACACCTGATTACGTAAAGAGATGGGATGGAATACTTCCTAGATCTTGACCCTGGTTACCAAGGAAGGCCTACAAAAAAACAACCCATCACAGTGATCTAGAGATGGAAAATAAGAAATCATTGTTTGCTTTCCCAGATAATTCAAGATCAATAATCCACCAGTTAAAAATATCCAACTTCAAGTTTAAAATAAAGAAATGGAAGCACTCAGTAAGACAATGTCTGACTCAGCCTGAAATACAAATGTTTCCAAAATCAATTCACTTTTTGCATCCAACATCCAAGGAGAGCTGTTGAATACAGTGCAGATGCAATGTTTGGCATGGAAATCCCTAAACTGATATAAATTTGTTGCATTTTTACTTATACTTACTTTCTTCATAGTGATCTGCCACTGGTGACAGTGTATTGCGAGAGGTGGGCCTTTGCTCTCATCCAGTGTGATTGCTCTTACCTTAGGATTAAGCAGTTCCCATCAAAAGAGAAGCACTTGTCGTAAAATGTGATGTCTTTTTTGACTTATAGAAACCCATGATGAACACATTAGGCATAAAATTATGAGCTTATTTATACATTTATTTCTAGACTTATAGAGTATTCGGTTTTATGTTTCAAGTAACTGAGCTAATGCTCTCTGCAGCAAATATCTGAAGATGGAGAGCCATCACAAAATTATGAAATCATGAAATCAACACTTGGAGCTGCCAAAAAAACAGCTCTTATAAAAGTGGCTAAAGGCATGAGCTTCATTTTATATATTCAATGATGAACTACTGATCAAAATTTTAGAATAGTTTATGAATATTGATGATACCTACTTACTTTATAGGGATTGTATAGGCCAAAGAGAACATGAAGTATGTCAAGACTGCATATGTAATTACAATAGGAAATAAAGTACTAAAACTGTGTTTCTAAAATTCATACACTAAGCCAAGCTGACATGCTGTCTTTTGAATGGTGACAGTGATGACATGATTCAAGGCTAAAAAGTGTAGATTTGACATCCATAACAAGTAGTAACCTGTTGAAGTAGCTCAGAAGGTTCTTGAGCAGAAAACGACTCTCAAATTATATTCATGCCTGGAGCTAAAAGAGAAACATTGCATAGGCAGGGTTTGCACTCTAGTAACTATACTGTATTATATTGGTCTGCAGTTTATACTGGTTGTTAGATTTTTTTGATCCACAGAAATCAGTAAATGCTGCATTTAGTGATGCCCAGAGAACTGCACAGGTGTGTTTGGTTACCATCCCTGCCTAACAACACACTATTTAAAATCAGAATGCAGCCAAAAAACCAGTTGTAAACTTGCAACAAAAGCCATATTTTCCACCTTTCTAAAACTTACTGCATGATAAAAAACTTTTCAGGACCCAGGTGAAACCCTTTCTGCAGCTGAATGGTGTAGCAGTCCTCTGTGGCAAGAGGGAACAGGAAGAAACCTTTCCCACTGCCAGAAACTCCAGCAGTTTCCTGTGCCTGGCTGCCGTGCCATGGCTCTCGTATTACCTGGCAAACCAAATCACTTTGCCCAGATTAGAAAAGCTTTTGCCATCTGGGCTAGCTCCCTGCACACATGTGGTTTTGTGGAGAAGCTGTGTTCATGCCATGCTCTTATTAAACCACAGAGGTAACTAAGTTTCTCAAGGCAAACTCTGCTGACACACAGGCTGCTTTTTTCTGCCTTTTAAGCCTCACTGTATTTGTTTTGGCATACAAAAATTGCTATGGATAAACAAATACTCCTGTGATCTAGAGAGGTATCCTTTAGGCACCAATGGTCCCATCCCTATTGAAATCACAATGAGGTACCTGAGTGCTGGTACTGTTGCAATATTGCTCAGTCTTCCCAGAGGTAATGCAGACCCAAATTTTGGCCACATCACATAATTTTATTTGTTTATTTATTTTCACGGGAGAGCAGGCTAAGATGGAAAATCTAAGAGGAACATAAAGCCATTTGAAAAGAGTAGTGTTTTTGGCAAACAGGAGAGTGTTGTAACTCAGTGGTTTTAAGATGACTGACTTGTAATTTCAATATTCCATTAGCAAGAAGTTTTTAGAGGCTTGTTTTTCCTCTTAGGCCTGTAGAGTTATTAGAATATACCAGAACTGTATGAAAGAATGCTCTACACAAGGAAATAAGAACAGTTAATGCAAAGTATTGAATTAATATTTTATTGCAGGCAAATTAGACTTTTTTTTAATGGTGCCATCCAGACAAGCACCCTTCTCAGTCTGAGAATGTGGTGGTGTTTTTCATATACCTTTTGAAGGGACTGACTTTAGTTATACGGTCTTTGATTTTAGATGCCTAAAAGAAACCAAACTAATCTGAAGTCACATAAAAAATAGGGGAAGAAAGGATATGCAAAAACATTTTCTAAATTATCTGCTTTACTTTGAGCTTACGGACAGCCTGTACTATTTTGATTATGCTCAAGGACTTGAAAAGCATGAAGCAAAGTGTATGGTGTGCTGCATAAAATGAAGAGGAAAAGCACAGCAATTGCTCCCATCCTCGAGGTGCAGGATGAAATTCACCGCTACATGCATCAATCATCCTTTGCTGCAGGGCCTTCTGACTACAGCTTAATACACAGGAGAGACACATAACTATTTGTCTGCTTGGTTATGTTCTGTTGGCTTGTGGAGTGTCTTACAAAGGGTAACATTCGCTGCCCCGTCCCTCTGTTCTGTTTGCAGACTCACCTTGCTCTTGACTATGGTACTGCTCTGCTACTTAACTCCTCTCCAAACACAGACTGATATTCATTGCTATACCATGCATTGCAAATTCTGTCAAACATTTCTATAGCACTACTAAAAATTGTGCAGTTTAATTTAAAGTTCTTCCAAATTTTGGAACCTGCTAAATTTACTTGCATGCTATCACAGTGACTTTTCTCCTAAAAATATATATTCTACAACTGAAAGGATGAAAAAACATAACACAACAGGAGTTGATGTTCTTACAGAAAACAAATAATCAAAAAATCTTCTACCTATTCTGAGCAGAAATGCCAGTAAGGCAAACATTTGTTCCAGGCACAGAGTCCCTCCTGACTCAGGTCTGTAGGTCATTATTCACATCATGGCTAAAAAGGACTTTCTCAGCACAAACTTTTATAAATACAGACAGTTTTCATTAAAGGTATGAGGTTGGTAAGAAACAGGAAAGCAATGATGATAAGTGCTATTGAAATGATCTGTGCCTAATAGATATCACTGGTGTAAAAGCTTCAATACCAGAGTTGCAATTCCTAAAGGTGAGAGGATAACTTCAGTTTTTCATTACTGTCATCATACACGTTGGTAGAAACTAAAGCCTTGGCCATCCTTCTACCACTGAGGAGCAGTGGGTGCAGGAAGGTTATTTCTTACTCTGTGGGACACACAACAAAGTGAAAACCAGCCTGAATTTGCTCTATCCCTGTATAGGACAGAAATAGCAGAAGCAAGAGGAAAAATTATCCTGAAGCTTATGAGCACTGAAACGGGAGAAGTCCCAATACCTGAGTCTTCGCTTCTGATTGTTCTGTTTCAGCCAGGCTTACCTGGGGCTGGCATGCAATTCCTTCACAGCTGCAAGGATGCCAAATGGCCTGCAGGAGGACTTGTAACTGAATATTCAATATTCAAAGGATTTAGCTTCCTTTCTCTGTACAATAGCAGCAAAACAACAACAAGAAATCAAAAAGTTGAACGTATTTACTGCATTTACCTCTGAAAACCAAGACCTATTTTAAGTCACTTTTGTCTCAACATTAAACACAGAAAATAACAAATTCTTTACACTTGCGGAATATTTTGGGAAATTATACGCATGTGAATGCTTTACTTTCATTTTAACTTGAAGAGACCAGCTGCTAGATTTTGTGAATTTCTTGTCCCTTTTACTCACTTATTATCTATCCTTACTTGGTAATTTATCTATGACTTCTCTTAATATAGCATATGTTTAGCTTTTTTCTGTTCTGTGGATGAATATACTAGAACAACCAGGAAAAATAAATATGGTTTTACTATAAACTTTGTGTCTTTTCGGCTTTCCTTATTAAGCATCCATCCACTTTCTCCATTTATTATAGCAATAGGTTTATACATATTTTAAAATATGAAATTTAAAGCTCTTCTAGAAATTGTTTAGCCAAAATTCATCTTACAAAAATAGTCAGCAATATTTGGAGATGTTGGAAATGGAAATTGAGACTACAACACTAAAAAGAAGGTGTATTTATTCCATCCTAGACTTAATTAAAAATGCTGAAATATAGTTTATTAATTTTTTTTATAAATGAACAAAAGCAGGCAGTTATTGCTGTCTATACAGGTGTCTGGATGTTGGTTCTTTAGTTAGGGTGGTGAGGCAAATCGTCATTTGACAGCAGATTTTCCAGGAACCTGAAACCCCACTTGTTATCTGACTACCTCTTGTTTAAATCCTGACAATTTTCCCATAATACCAGCCAATGTTATACATGTTGTTATTTTTCCTATGGTGGGCAATATGACAAATATGACAAATGAGCAGTTTATTTCACAAGTTTTGCAAAGCAACTTTCAGGCAGTAAAGCCTCACTGACCCTCCTGACTTGGAAAGTATCTGAGCCAATTGTGTAAAAGCTGAATGTCTTTGCCAACTCCGTTACCCATCCAGATATTTCAGTAAACAGATTATCCAATTTTATACAGTTTCTGCACTGGCCACTTTTGGATTTGAGTTCACAGGGATTTTCTTCTCTTTCCAGCCACATAAAAATGTTAATATCTTGAGAATGTATCACATAAACAATAAAAAAGATTTTATGAGGATGGTGCTTAGATGAATGCCACCCAGATGTGTTGGTGTTTAATAATAATAGGCTAGTTCCAGGCACTGAATATATTTTCATGTGACATAAAGTGCCTTAGCAGAAGGCTGCTGCCGTGCAGAGCAATCTATGCCTGGCAGCCTGTTGTCAGAGAAGGTGAAAAACTGGATCAGGCTGGTTAGATAAGACACTTCTCCACAACCATCAGGAGATGCACTAATTCAGAGCTTCCAATTTATTTGCAGATTTTGTTAGCTTAGTCCATTAATTCCAATGTGAATTAACAATTTGACTGACTCTGTAGATAAGGCAGCCTCATTTTTTTAAGTTCCCAGCACCCAAAGCATTACTTGAAATCAGTGTGTTATGGGAGTGTGCTTAGTACCTCTGAAAATTACGTTCAGAATCAATTGTAGATGTAAAACCAGGAGCAAATAATTAGTTCAAGCATCCTTCCAATGAAGTCAATTACTATAGTTTTATTGATGCTATTTGGTATGAATCAAGCTCCCTATCAGGAGTATATCGAGTGATTTTAAAAAATGAACACTTTCATTTAAAGATGCTCTGTAATACTTTCTTATACCTTACCATGTAGTGCCTCTATCAAGGAGACTTTTTGAAATCTTCTGCATTAAGGCTAGTGCATACCAAGCTGTTCTTTTTTACTTCTGGGAAACTACTCGTGAGGGATTGTACTCCTGCATTTTGTCACCTCCTGAGCAAAAGCTGATTTGTCCTGGTCCTTGAAGGGCTGTTGCAGCACATCACGGTAGTGTAAAGTGCTTATTTATGGCTTGGGACTGGTCTGAACAAGGAGGAAAAGGGTAGCATCCTCCTTAGCTCTGAGGTGATGCCTTGTTAAGTGCTGAGAAAATGTTACATGTTCACAGCTTGTCTGCTGGGCATTTTCCACAGGAAGTTCACTCATGGCTATTTAGGCATGGTGAGAAGTTGCATAGTATGTCATCTATTTCTATCATTTTTGCAGCGTGCTGTGCTGACACATGGTGTGGCCTGGGGTAGGTGTGCCAAAAGTCTCCTTCTCCCCCCACAGCACCACAAAAACCACCATTAGCAATTAAAGCACCCAAAGCCACCATATCTCTATTAGTCCCTTCTTGGGGTCCTGTGAACTGCTTCTCCTGTCCCTCAGTCACCTCTCAAAAATACTCAAACCCACCCTTTCTCAAAAAAACCAATTCCCCCCGCAAAAGCCCTCCAAAAGCAAAAACACCCAAAGCTCCCAAACTTTCCCCCACACCCCCAAAAAAAAAGCTGGAAAAAAACCCAAACACTTACTCTCCACCCCAAAAAAACCCAAAAAAAACCAAAAAACCAGTCACTCAAAACCTTCCAAAAAAACTAAATCCCTCCCCCAAAAAAACTAAATCACTCTCAAATCCCTCCAAAAAAAATCCAAAACCCCATTTACTCCCCAAAAAAATCCTCCCAAAATCTGCCAAAACCCCCCTAAAAAACCCAAACCCTTTAAAAACCATAAAAAAAAAATCACTCTCCCAACACCAACCCCCTGCCCAACCAGATAAATAAACCAAAAAAATCCAGATACATATGGCAGCAAATGCATGTTCCCACTCTCACCCACAGCCACTGGTTTCAGGGAAACTCCTCTGGTTAATGCTGAGACCTCATCACACAACCCAGTGCTCTCCTCAGGAAGGCATTTCTTACACGGAATGGAACAGTTGATTTAATAAGTCATCCTCATTCTCTTTTGCAGTTTTCTCTTTTTGCCTTTGTTTCCTCATTTTTCTCCATTTTACATTATCTTTAGTTTAATTAAAGTCAATTCAAGAACTTAAATGACTTCAGATCCTACAGTCCAATTCTATTTTTGCCTCATTTCAAAGAATAGCTGTAATTCTAGGAGCAAGAAAAACCAAAAAACGAGACTCTTTTTCCCAGAGAAAGCAAACACATCTTTGTATTATGGATCTATGCATTAAGACAGGTTCACTTTTAGACATCTCCTTAGACTGTAAGAGTATTTTGTACAAGGTAATTCAAACATCTTTATGTAATACAAGAGTCCAGTTAATGTTAACATTCATGCAGTGAAGACACAACATATACTCTTCTGCATTTTGATTTTTGTAGATACTTAGTCTGTAAATATTCAGGCTCTTCAGTTTGAAAGATGTTATTATCTGTATTTAAAGAACTTGGTCCTTCACTTGTCTTTAATTTGTGGAAAAGGGAAAAGCAAAGTCATTGCTAACTTCCCAATTTCAAGGGAGATGAATCAGACATTGTCCTAGCACTTTCCCAGGTGGCCACCAAAAAGAAGCACAGGTACAGAGGAGAAGTACATATCACCTTTCTCCTGCTGGCAGCTGAAAGTTTCATTTCCGAATAGCATGGGGCGGGAAAAAACCCATGTCTTGGGTAATACTCAGCTATGTCTTTGTTGTATTGATTAGTCATACAAAACACATACAGCACAAAAGCATTGGTGCACTGGGAAAACTGAATTTCTGTGAAAAGAAAACTCAGGTTATAGTTCACGAGGTACAACAGTTTCATGGGAGAATGAACAGTGCAGGAATCTGAGAAACAACTGGAGTGTAAGGTACATTTTAGAAATATCTATCCTGACATTGCTGGAGCAAAATGATCAGCAGCCCTGTTTCTGCATAATTCTTTGCAAGGTTTCAGTGAGAATAACCATGCAAGTCCCTGTCTTTTGGTTCTGAAGACGGCTTATCTATTTACTGCAGCTGAAAACTCTGATTTAGAAGTGTCTGCCTTTCTCCCTTCTGGGTTTTGTTGTTAGTGTCTCAGTGCTCATTCTCACATGGACTTGCTTCACCATTTGCTGGCTTAATACCGACCATTTCAATAAAAACAATCCTCTACCCCAAAATTATACCATGGAATATACCTCAAGATTAAAGAGCTCTAGCTCTAAGAATTCTATTTCTCAGCTTTTCTAGTTCACAGTATAAAATGACATTCTTAAAAGAGCTCCCTGTCTGCAGCATCTTTCTTTTCCATTCAAATCTCTCCCCCTCCACAAACTCATAGATGTTTCACATAAGACAGGCCATGAAATAATTAACAACAGTTACAATTTGCTGGATGACTTTGTGCTGCTTCATGTAAAATTGGCTGACTCACTTCTACGTGACTCATTTACCTGAAAGGTATACAACAATGTTAAATGTTAAAAACCCCAAGGCTGTTTGAACAAGATCTGATAACACAGCTCTGCTTTCAGTGGTCATCCTTTGTAGACTGTTTACAGACAAACTTGTTGGTTATATAATCTGTCAACAAGATGTTTGCTTTTTTCCCGTAAATTTAATTAAGTTTTGATAGATTCATCAGTTTTCATCTAAATTATTTTTTGTGAATTCTAATTGGCTCCTGCTGTGGCTTGGCAGCCACATAACTGATCATATGCCTATTTAATCCACTCATGGGATATTTAACAAATTGTTAGCTATTTCACTGTGCACTGAAGTGTAGCTCTACCAATTTTTTTTTCCTGTCACGCTACTGGGGCTATTATGACAGTCCATTATGTGATTTATTTTGTGAAATAAATGTGAAGTGTTGCAAAAACAACAATACATCATAATCTTTACCCAAAATAAAATAGGGTCAAAAGATATCTCTTTGTTTGTATATGCAAAACACTAATACCTTTCTTTCCAATCTGTGGACAGTAATTTGCCTTTTCTGACATTAATGCACTAAATAAGATATATTGCACTGAAACAGTTACATGATAATTCATTTTATCCTTCTAAAATAAGTACTTAATTGGTTAAGAGAAAAAGGAATAGGCCTATTTATCAGGTGTTTAGGCTTGTCTACCTGGGAAAATAGCCTGGAATAGTTATTGCATACTAAGTCTTCAGGTGGACATCTCTAATCCATAGTGAAATTGTTCCCATGTGTTTGGTTTAACCCACACTGGGAATGAGTACAGACTGGATGTTGCACTTTAAAATCATCTCTGCGTTTATTCTGCAGCAACACCCCCACACAGACAAATTTTTAATTAAAGTAATTTAAGGAGTTCAGCAAAATTGTTTTTGCAGTAAAGTGCTCATTCTCCTGCCCAGGATGCAGCTTGCTAAGTAGGGCTAGAGAAGGTAACTTGGAATGTGGAAAGATGTTTCAAATAGGAGTGCCTCAGGTACAGGTCCACATGATCCCTCTTTTCCCCCAGCTGCCCAAATAATTTATCTTAGGTGGTGCTGATTCTTCTCTTTTCTATTTTTTTGTTTGGTTTTTTTTTTGTTTGGTTGGGTTTTTTATGGGATGTAAAGAAGAGTACACATGATGCTCTGGAATTTACGGTACTTCTGTTTTTTCCTAGTAGAAGGTGACCTACTTGGGTGCTTGGTCTGCAGAACAGTTCTGCAATACTTCAGCTCTCTACTGGAGATGTGGCACTCACTCTTCCTTCTGCTGGCACAGAGAGACTTAACGAGTGAAGACAATGGTGTCTGGTCAGACCTGTCAGTGTGCAACTTTGTTTTTCTCTCTCTAAAATAAATACCAGGGTAACAATGCCTGCAAAATGTTGTGAAATCTTGAAAGATAAATATGATTGATGTGAAAATATAATAAATAGCCCTTTCACCCTTTCAGTAGAAATACTAAGTTTTCTCAAAATGTGGTAATTTCAGCGTGACACAATTCACACAGTATTAGTCTTTTAAAAACTGTAGCTCAGATATCAGAAAAGACAGAGCTGTCGATATGCTAGTCCAACAAACTACATGAAGTATCATTAAATTTTGTTATAATTCACATATCATGGAAACATACAGCAGCTTCTGTATATCCATGTTTTCTTAACAGACTGTACTAGATGAATACACAAGTGCAGTAAAGCACTGTCAAACCAAACCATTAGGGATGACAGACCCCAGTGGATTAAGTCATGATGGCAAGGTCAGTGGGATGTGAAACTTGGCTAATGATGTCATGCCCTTGTCAGCTTGCATTGACTAAACATGTTAAGGTTTACCGGCAAGCCCTATGGCTTAGTGAGCACTGCTAAAGGGAATTTCAACCTGAAATAGGTCAACGTGAGCAGAATAAAAATGCCTGTGCTGCAAAGGCTCTTGTTGTAAGCCTGGCACTCCTCAAGCCAACAGGGGCTTGGCCAGTGACCTTCCCGAGGCCACAATTTTGCCCTTTGGCTTTTGCAGATATGACATTCAATTAAATCCCTTTGCTTATATTCTGTAGATTGGTTTTCATCATATGTCATAAGACATTTGTAGAGTGCAAACTGTGTTGCAAGAAACTGCATGTCATTAAAGATTTGTACAGATCCCAGCTTAATGGGACCCTGGTCCTTCTAGGCCCACTTCACACATGCTGAAGAACAAAGCAATAAAACAAAGCTCATCCACAGTGCAAAAATGATCATGTTGTAGGAATTAGCTAACTTTTATCATCTGAAAATGATTGCACAGGATGCTCTGTGCAGATGAGGAGAGCTGTGTGGGTAAGTCTGGAGAAAGCTATAACCAGCTTCCCCCTGTCAGAAAACATTATGATGAGCAGGGCTCAGCAGGAGATGTCTCCCCGTCGAGCCTGAGCCACTCTGCCAGTTGGCACTCCAAGAGCCAGCCAAATATTTCCAAAGGAGAAAGGGGCACTAAAAGACAGGCTGGACAGCAAGCCAAGATGAAAGTGGGTTGTATCTCTTTGACATCAGCAGTGTGGCTCATGCTTCAGACAAGCAACCGACCTTGAAACCAGGTCTGCCTTGCAGAGGTGGTGATTGTGTTTTATACCAGTTTGGTTTGCTTTTGAATCCACACTCAGTGAATAAGCACTAAAGTTAGATCCTTCAAACAGATTTTGTTTGTTGTGTGGTTTTTCACTTCTAGGCATTGGCATTGCTAGGCTTACCAATCAAGCAAAGCAAAAATACCCCTCCATAGCCAGAGTTACAAAGGCAAAGAAGCAAACAGACTGATGCTTAAGATGCCATCAGCAGAGATTCTCAGTCCATACAGAACCACATCTGAAGTGTCGTACAGGCAGTATCTCTCTCCTGTCGTTTCATAGAAGCACAGGTCTCCCAAAGCTCTGCTTAGCACGTCTGAGGGCAGTAGCAGGGAAAGAGTAAGGGCAGTATATTTAATCCTTCCTCAGTGCATTCTGTTGTCACACATTTCAAAACACACTTCTAAACTTCTCCAAATTTATTTCTAGAAACATCTTGACTCAAGAACCTCGAAGTTCAGCAGAACCCCAACGGCCAATGGCTATGAAAAAGTTAGAAATATTCTGACAGTCAGATCCATGCTTAGTTTCCAACACTGTTTTGGTTTGGTTTATAATTGCACATACACAATTGTTTAATTGCAAATAAAGTTGTGTATTTAAATTGTACTTCCTTATTTGCTTTTTTTAAAAAAAATGGTTTATTGGGGTTTTTTTTAAAGAATTAATTAAAACAAGGTAGGAGGAGACAGAATTTAGTAATTGTAAAAATATTTCATTTAGGTAACTAAAACTAAAGTATCACAGTGAAAATTTTAGAAGTGCCCAACAAGCTAGATGCCTTATTTCTGCTAATGTCAAAGATTATTTTACTGTCAAACTGCCAGAACAATAATAGTCTGAAAGATGAGAAATGCAGTATTATTAATGTCAGTGTCAGGAAATGTTAATGAGTGATATTATGGGGAATGAAATCAGACACAGGCAAGTAGTTAAGAACAAGGGGGTTTCAGAGAAGGAAAATCTCATATTGAACAAAAATTTGTGTAATTAAGCAGCATAAAAGTACACAACATCTCTAATAATACTAATTTAAGAAACACTTCATGGAATATAGTGACCTCAAAAGATAGTTAGAATTAGATATGAGTAATCTTTAGCGAGGAGTAGATGCTGTCGGTCAGGAAAAATCAGAAGTAAAAAAAAGAGCATAACAGGAGTGTAAAGTAACAAGTTTATGTGTTATTACCACAGCTTTTGGGGCTGCTCATGGACAGGCCTGTGAGACAGACCTGGGCAAGGAACACTGTGAAATTCTTGGGACTGAAATGTGAAGTTGCTTCTCTGAAACAAGAAGAGACCCAGCTTCTGTGCACACGCAGATAAACCTTCAAAGCCAAGAGCAACAGGGAAGATAATATGTTTCAAGAAGACCAACTTCCGCAAAATTTGAAGGATTGTGGATCCCCAAAAGCAAATAGGAAATTCTGGGAAATTGACTTGCATTGTGAACAACCAGAAAGTAGCAGAAATAAAGGTATGGACAAGGAAAATATCTGGGAATATGAACATTTCAGGTAAGGTAGAAAGCAACTTAGAAACTTTCTGTGAACATGCACAAAGATGAAACTACACAACAACAGGGGATTATTGCCATCAGCAGGCAGAAGAGAAGAGTACCTAACCACAACATACTCCTAGGAACAGGAGAAAAAACAGAAGACTATTTTAATTCACAATGTCCTCTATACAGAAAGTTGAGCAGAGAAGCAAAGTTACCAACATAGAAATGCATAAACAAACAAAGAGAGATACTAATGACCAGAAATTGTCATTCTGATCAGGGAGTGGGCAAGTACCAAACCAGAGGTACATAAGGTTAAACAGCAAATACCATCCAGAAGCAAATTTAGGGGTGAAAAGGACTCCATGGAAGAAAAATGGAGCAACAAACTGGCATAAGCATAAACTGAGCCACAAGCCAGCCAGGCATAAGCAGATGAATTGAAAAGCATCCAAATAGTTTTATCTAGCTAAAGAAAGAGAAGACTAGAATACTACTTTTGCACGTTTTACAGAAGCAACTTGGCACAATCATAGAGAAAAAGGTATCTAGTTATTTAGCATACAATAATGCATCAGAGAAAATGTAAAAATGCTTTTTACAGAAAAAAAATGCAGATTATGCTGTATGACTGCTGTAATAGATACATACATAGTGCCAAAAAGTAACAAATTTGGTGTAATGGTAGATTCAGATGCAAATCTGTGTATGTGCGTGATTATGAAAATCAATAAGAATTTTTCTTTCTTTACTGAAGTAAAAATACAAAAAAATATCAAAACTAATTCTTTCAGCCAAGTTCCCTTGTTCCTGGTTTCAGGCCAGTAAAAAAAGATTTTGAAGAACAGTTTTCAGAGGGCGTAAAAACCTCATAATTAATCATTTCTTCAAACACATCGGGAGCAGGAAGCTACATAGTTTGTAGGCCCATTAATTGATCAAAGTACAAAAGGAGCTCTCAGAGAAGATAAAGCAGAGGAGGAAAATTAAATGATTTTTTTACAGCCTTGAAGGACTTTGGGAAAATATCTGGGCTGGAACTCTTCTTCGTACATCAGAGAGGATATGTCAAAGGAACTATTTCAGAGTGAGTTCATTAGAAGAATCTATAGAAGAAATTCTCAAAATTAAGGTAACAATTGTCAGGTCCAGATGATTTAAAGGCTGACCTACTAAAGGAAGCTGCAAGGCATAAGAGCTGTTGTTGCACTGCAGGAGCAGAGGATGGCAAAAGTGATGACTAATCTTTAGCAGTTGCAAGGTGTATCTGGAGAGCTACACTCCAGGAGCTGTAGCACCTACTAGTTTGACAGCTGTAGGAGCAGAATGGGTGGGAACTAAATTAGTGGATACTGGGAAAAGTGCTTTCAAAAAGGAAAGTCATGCCTTGCAAACCAGAGAGAGTTCTCTGAAGGCATCCAAGAAAAGACCCAGTTAAGAACACAGGCACAAAACCCCAAAAGAATGGTTGTGCTGGGTCTGTTTAGAATCCTGTCTCCAAAAGTGAATGCCTGGGGAAGAGAAGACAACCAGGGCAGATATACATGGTGCTCCTGATGAGCACTCTTGGGACTTCCAATCATTTTCACTTTCATGACCTCCTTAGGCAGTCTTTATTTCTCTACATTTAGTAGCCTTCAATGGATTTTTCATCAGTGAACTAGCTGGGTCTGTCCCTTGAATCCACAAACACTATCCACAATAAGTGTGGCAATGAACTTAACTAGACATTTCACAAAAAATCCTTTTGCTTCCCCCCTCTCCCACTAAATATGCCTCCAATGTCCCCTCCTGCAAGTACAAAAAGAGACAGTCAACAAGCAATTCCCACCCTATCCTGCACATAATTGGGATTTAGTCTCCTGGGATTCCTGAAAGGTATTTGACAATGTCCTTCACCAAAATCTCTTCCTATCACAGTATAGGAGAGAAACTCCTTTCACAGATAGGTAAAGAGTTAAGGTTTAGGAAACGAGGAGTAGGAATAAACAACCAATTTTCTCAGTGCAGAGAAGGTACCAGTAGAGTCTGACAAGGGTGTATGATGGGTCTGCCCTGTTCAACCTACTTCTGAATTACCTGGAAAAGGAGGTGAATAGTAAGATGGCTATGTTTTCTGTTGATAAGAATTTATTCAGTGCAATCACATTAAAAAAAAAAAAAAAAAGAGAGAGAGAACTGCAGAAACAAACTGACTGGATGATTAAGTGGCAGATGAAATTCAAAGTAGATAAATATAAAATAGCATGCACAAGAAAAACAATCCTAACTTTACGTACACAGTGACAGTCTTTAAATTAGCATTCAGGAAAAAGACCTTGGAAACGTAATAGATAGTCTACAAAAGTGTCAGCACAATGCTCAGGAGTATTAGGGAAAGAAGCAAATTGAATGTGAGGAATTTTTGAGAAAGGAAAAGAGAGGAAGGGAGAGAGAGAACATCATTCCACGCTGTATAAATGTCGAGCACCCACACATTGAACACTGTGGGCAGTACTGGTTCACCCATCTCCATAATGTACAGCAGATCTGAAAAGGGTTCAGAGTTGGAGTATCACAAAGGTATCCAGTCGTTTCTGTATCTAAAATGATTAAATAGATTAGGCTTTTTCAGTTCGAAAAGAGGTGACTGAACAAGGCTATAAGGTTTATGAAATCACAAGTGTATAGGGAACAAAAGTAAGGACCTTGTGTTCATTATCTTTTCTAGTGCAAGAAGCGAAAAGTATCAAAGAAAGCCAAAAGATGATAAATTCAAAACAAAGAGAAGAAATAAAACACACAGTTAGGTGCGAGAAGTCTTTCCGTAGGCTTTCACCAGTTTCCCAGGCTTCAGAGAGCGATGAGTCAAAACAGGATAAGTAAAACAATCAATCATGGTCTATTAAATATGAAGACAAAATGTGTAGTCCAGAAGCCATGGGTCACCAGAAGCTGAGACATTGTGCTGGGGAAGGGTTTATGGCTTCCCTAGCTTTGTACTCTTCCCATTGCATCAACAGATGGTTGCTAACAGAGAGAAGATAATGGATTAAATTATTACTTTGGCTGCACAGGATTAGATTTTCTCATGTGCTCAATCAATACACTCCAGCTTTTAAGATTCACAGTTAATAAAATACTTTTCTTTTTTGGTCTAATACAGTAAGCCTATTTGTTGTGGGACATGCTGACAGACAGTGAGCACAAAACCCCCTGGACTATGAAAATGATGGTATTTTTTCAGTGGCACTTTATAGTTTCACACTTGAAAGATGCAAGAGCAGTTATGAAAGTAACAAGTGAACAAATTGACACAGGAGAACTGTTTCAACAGAAGGTTTAACCATAGCATGTCTTCGTGGCTCTGAAGATGGCCAATTGTGTTGACCCTGGCACACTGATTTAGGTGCAAATCAAGTTCATCTCAGTCATTGAGGACAGTTTAGTGGTGGACATGGTGGTGGTGGTGCTGGGTTAATGGTTGCATTTACTCAATGTTCTTAAAGATCTTTTCCAACCTTAAGGATGCTATGATTCTACAATACTCCTCAGTTTTAACTCCATCAAATATCAAGTGGGTAGCTTAAGTCTTGGTTTGTTGCTTTGCAGTAATCATGGAGTGTCAGTTACAGAGCTCAGAGGTTGAATTTTGCTTTCCTTCTACTGAACTTAGTAATACTAGCTGGTAATTTTGGTGACATTGATGCCAGAGAGTCCTGTTTCTTTTCTGGAGCCCCAGCTGGAAGGAAGAGCCGAGATGTTTGTGAATGGGCACATCAGTGGCAGAGGTACAGAGAGACTGAGATCAAGTCAGGGATTTTGTAACATTCTCATAGTAACAGGCATGAGCAAGAGACACATTTGGCCACCAGTCCCTGTCATGTTTAGCTGCAGAAGGAAGTTCTTGGCTCTTTGAAAAAAAAAATTCCAAGATCTTGCTGTTACATAGACCAGGCTACACTGGAACTTGGCAAAGAAACTTGATACATTTTGTCCTGGGTGTTGATAAAGGCAGGGTAATCTAGAAGGAGTTAAAAACAAAACAAACCAAACCCACAAACAAACAAAATACAGAAAAAAAAAGACAGTTCCTCAGGAATGCTATTTCTCAATGTCTTCCCCTCCAAAGAAATTCAGACTTACAAAATGTGCCTGGCTTTTGTTTGCTTTGCTTCTTGTTTTTCCTGCATGGTGTGTGATGGAGCAGGCTCTGCTCCCCACCAGTGGACAAGTGGGGACTGGCTGGGCAGTGTCCAGTGTCACAAGATCAGGACTGGTGTGCACACAGGAGCCTGCCACATGCATGTGTGTGCACACACATCCCCAGCAAGGAGGGACCCAGCAATCTGTCTGCTATCCCCACGGGGCAGAGGGCACCTCCCCACCACCCAACCTCCTTGCTGGGAAACTCCTCAGGGAAGGCAGAACCTCTGTTCCTGTTTATTGGACATCTTTCAGTACTTTCTTAACCAGGGAAAGAAGGAATACAGGGGAGGAAAACAGCCCATTAAATTACAATTAGCCGGATTCTAGACAGAATTTAAAACACAGGCCTGCTTTAAGCAGTATGTGCTGAGTCATCCCACCTTACTTCTCTAGGCAGGGTTGACAGTCCAAGGACCATCCTCTCACAAAGACAGTGTTGTTTAAGTTTTTAGGGTTATAGTGCCCCATCAGTTCCAATTACCTTCCACTACAGTTATCAGTGTTAAGCACTCCAAAAATCAGAGCTTTAAGGGCTTGCTTTTGGTTAGTTCTACCTGAGATACAGCTGAAAATACTCAGTCCATTTATCCCATCAGTAGGAAAAGACTCTAGAGTGGTTTGGAAATGAAGGACTACTTTGCTAGAGCTTCTTGCTAGCATTTTAGCAAACTTCCCAAACAGGAATTTAAGAATTCAAACAACTAGTGGTACAAAACAGGTAGCACATAAAACTTCAATGAAAAATTAAATTACATAACAAATATCCATGTGTCCTTTGCCAGATAATTGAAGAACATCCTGCAAATTGTTCCGACATGTTTTTGAACTTGCATTTTACTCCATGAATGGATGTTAAACTGTGACCCTTTGTTGGGCCATTTGCAAATAGGAAGATTGTCACATTAAATCATTATAAAATACAGCCACATTTACATTCCAATTTTAGTCTGCATTCTCTAGTGAGGCAGACAAAATAAGAGTTTTCTTTAATTGAAGTGACTCCCCAGGATGCTAATGAACACTTGATTGGGTTTGGACATTTTCATAATTTTGCTGACAAAAAGACAAGGATACAGCTCATCTCCTCTTATGTGCTCCTATTCCATGGAAGGAAGCACACAGGGAATTGTATTATTTTTAATTTTTTTTATATTACAAAGATTGTTTCACTTGTCTGGATTGTGACTGAAGGTGATAGGACAAAATAGGAGTGAGAAAAGTCATGTTTTTGTGTTCACATTTTGCTTACTGGTAGAATATTTTTGTGAGAGCACAGTCTGTGTTAAACTTAGAAAGCAGAAACATGTAACTCACTCATTTCTGCAGTGGCATAAAGTTGGCCTTCCTTTCTTTATGAGACAGCCTTCACAATAACCAGAAGCAGAAAAATGTGAAGATTTTTCAGTACAGTGTTTTGTCTTTACCACTTGACAGATTTTCTTTTCAGCAGAAACAGTGATTAAGCCAAATGCTCCTCTTGCATTTTATGCAGGAATGCACCGTCATTCAGAGAACAAGGTACAGCAGAACTGGGGCTTGTGTCCTGGCTTTGCACAGCTGTAAGTGATAACCCACCCTGGGCAGCAGATGAGAAATCATCCAGTGTGCTTGGTCTTTCACACAGCACAGCCAACTCCCTCTGAGCTGCTCTTTCTGCCAGAGCCCTCATTTCTCCACCGTGACACTGCCAAATTAACTCCTCACTCCTCTCTCCAGAACCCCAGTTGTATGACCAAAGATGTAATATTACACAATCAACACAAATAAGTATTGAAGTATCCCTAAGAGTGATGAAATGCAAATAACATGAAAGTTATTCTCCAGAGTTTGTGGAGACAGCAGTCAAATCCATGGTGCATGGTGTCCAGAGACAAAATGGACAAAAGTCAAGCACCCAACAGAGGGAACCAAGTTGTTGAGATCACAGTTGTCATGAGTGATTGGGGTTTGTGAGCACCAGGACAGGAGGCCTTCCATACATGAGCAAACTCCTGGGGCCCCTGTCTGATGTCTCTTTCAGTCTTTGAACAGAACAGTCACGTTATCAGCCTCTTTAGGGACAGTATGATGTTTTGAAAATTGCAAAACAAAGCATTGTTATGAGAAATATTTTTCTTTGTTTTATCATTTCCAAATCAAAGTTTGGGAGTTACACATTTTAAAAATGCAATGGCAGACAAAAGTGAAGAGTTTTCTGTCAGTATTTCAACTACCTAAAATGCTGCTTGGAAAAGAACATAGAAATGGGCATGGAGTATGAGGGCAGCATAAGCACATCTGAATAAACAAGAACTGACACAGAATCTTCACTCAATTTCCTAACTAAAGTGTTACAGATTCAGAAAGCTGATATCTTTGTCTCTTTTTCATGTCCATGTATTTCCCTGTTCAGTTTGGAAGCAGAAGTCATAAAAAACCCAAGCAGATGTTTTTTACTTCCCCACAATTAAAGGACAAGGGAATTTTGAGGAAAACCTGCCTCTCAAGCTGCCAACTACTGATGTGACAGGCAGAGAAGCTCCCCTGAGATTTAAATACACTTCCACAAAATTTTGCTATCTGTCCAAACACAGCATTTGAGTGGCTGCTAGTATTATACACAGGTTTTCAGCTATCAGAATAGTCTCAGTTAGAAGGGGGGGTGGGGGAACCCAACAGCAAAGAAACTTCTATGATTAACCTTTTCTTCATGGCAATGTGGGAAATGCAAAATGCTTCATCTCTTTACTTAACAAGTCATCACTTGCATTAAAACAAGGACAGCACCCAGCATTTTACTGACAGAGAAGTGTGCTGGAACAAGGTATCCCAAAAGCAAACCTTTCTCAGGTCAGCAGAGGAAGGGCTTGCTGGCGTCAGCAGGCTCCACTGTTAGCTCTGCACAGACCTTAACAATCAGCTCACTATAGGTAATTAAATGTTGAAAGGCTCGTTTTGGAGAGCAAAGCTTGCTAATCCTCTGCCTTGGAAATATGCTCTTAACAATGGCAGGGCTTTTTTTAGTTCTAGCTTCATGTTAGCATGAAGAGCAAGGTTATATCACACTTCAATTGATTAAGTGCTGATCGCCCCGGTAGACAGATTTGATTATATTGCAAGTGTGAGCCTGGTGAGAGTAATTAGTAGTTTCATCCTCATTCTGCATCTCCAGTTCCACATTTAGATTATGAGCAGAGCCTTTCAGGTTTCTTAATTTATTTTTACAAGATATCACAGATCCACAGCTGTTTGGCAGCAGATATGGAAGAAGGTGCATTTGTGAAATGTATTGAGCCCTTAATTATTAAGGCATTTCTTGTTTTGGTGACCTCCATCCTTGTTCAACTTATCTGTAGTCACAGTCAGCAATAGTTGTAGAAGAAATGGAGCAAAGACAGCTAAACTGTTTAGGCAGCAGCATTAATGCTGACTTTGATGGCTTGCTTCACCTGTTCACTGTCTTCTATTTAAAATTGTCAGTGGCTGGCAAAGCACTCAGGAAAGTTTACATTTGCCCAGTCATGATTTTCAGGACACAGGCTTTTTTGTCCTTGGCTTTTATTCTTCTGTCTTGCAGGGACACAGGCACAAGATCAGGTTCTGAATTGTATGCTAACCTGATGTTAATAAGAGATAAGAAAAGACACGAACATCCAGGCTAGCTCTGTAAAAAGTGTTTCAGTGCCTAGTACCCAGTAATGCACAGTGAAGATGCAATTTAAAGTGGTGACAGGAGAAAAGACTATTTAAATACTTTTACAAGTATTATAGTAATAAGTAGACCCCAAAAAGGATCAAAGATTTGTTAGGGAGAATTGCTGAACAAAATAAAATATGCATAATTAGTAAGTAATTTAAAAAATCTCAGTAGGTTTACTTAAATGCCACAGGTGGAATATCAAACTGAAATACATTTGTTGGGGTACTATAGCAGAGTGCTGCTTTCTGACAGTGTTTTCTTCCAAACAGTTTGGGACTTTGAGTGCAGAACTTTGGGTCATTTCCATATTTCCCAGGCAACAACTCCTACCTGACTGGCAACAGTGATCTATCTCGACTGAGCTGCAGCCTCAAGTGAAATGTCTTCTGGATTTTGAACATGTACATTCACAGCAAAATCTCCCTCTAACGATTGTTTAAAATCTAGAAATATGTAATTTTTTTAGAAATATCTTTCTTGAAGGTGATTTATCTTTATTGGAAATATCCTTTGGAAATCACAAAACAGGTTTGAATATTACTAAAAGCATTCTTGTTCAAAAAAGTCATGTGCCACAGTCCTAATTACTGCAGAGAAATTAGCAAAGAATTATATGCAAATAAATGAAGATAATCAGAGTATTAGCACATTTTGCTAGTCAATCATTTCAATTGCTTTAGGCTATGTGACAGTATTGATATAGGAGAATCAGCTAAAAAAAAACCAATATAATTTTCTTATGTGAGTATATTTATATAAACATTTCAAATGTAATTCTGAACCAGCTAAGCCACTCAATATCAAGCCAGATGGGGTCTGGTAATCCATATTACCTGCATTGTGAACATGGTTTTATATGGAAGGTGGGTTTGGCCAGCTGATATATCCTACGTTCAGGTTCTTCTGCTGTGTGTTTATGCAGTTAAAAGGTGTTTCTGTGTTGGATTTTTACTTCAGATAGTATTTGCTACTGGGACTGTCTGGTTTGAATGTTGCTGCCTAAATGTTTCTATCATTTCAGGATGCAAGACTTGGAGAAATCTGTTGTTTCACCAGTGTCAAAATTTCTGATGGCAGAAGAGACAAATCTGGCACTACCCTGTTTTGACACAATGGCTGGTTCCTGCTTCTGAGCTGCACTTTTTCTGCCCTGTGATAAATCTGCCCAGTTTTTGCTAGTTTTTTTAATTTCTTGGTAGAAGAATGCAACTTGTTCTTGTTGGGTGGGGACTTCTATTTTCTCAGCAGAGTTTCCAAGAATTCACTTTTCTTTGGTCTTGCTCAAACTGCTCTAAAGGCTGTGAGGGCACTGTCCCCTCGGCATGACTCACAGCCTCCAGGACACCCAGCCAAGGCAGATTAGTCTTTCATGGGTGTTCTGGGCTTTGTACTGAAGTGGTGATGACTCAAAGGCCAGAGGAAGGAAAAAGAGAGGAACCAGGATTCTGGGAAAGCTGATGGAGGAGAAAAGGGTACTGGCTGCCCTAGTGGAATGGGCCTGAGCCAGATGGAAAACCAGTCTGAGGTGAAAAAAGGATGTGACTAACTGGCAAACTCAGGGTAACCGGGAGTTCAGGAGAACAGGAACCAGCTAGAGAGGTAGAGTTTGGGTGATGGGAGACACAACTCACTGCTCAGAGAGGCCCTAAGAGTGTGGGGAAGGTGTCAGCACCACCAGCAAGGTAAGCTGAGGGGCAGGTACACAGGAACAGAGTTGTGCAGGCAGGCTGCAGGCAGGAGCAGAGGAGCCTGGATAGTAATCCTGCTGACACTTGCTTATTCATTCACCACAAATACCTACTCACTTAATTGCTCTCGAGAGATTCATTCTCCCCATCTGCAATACCAGGTTCTTGGTGACTGTGGTTCAAGGGAATGACTGCAGGATTTAAACAAAAATACTTAAAAAGACAATACAAATATAAGACTTAGACTTTGTTTCAGTTCTCAAATGCACACATACTCAGCTATTATTTTAGGACTGTCTGTTTCGCTGTATCAACACTAGTAAATGAAACAGTTCAAGGGAGCATTCCCAGGCACTGGAGCTGTCAGAATTGCCTCCAGTTCAAGGCTGGGCCTGTGCAACCTCCTGCTCTCTCAAACTATCCCTGGACAAATTTTGGGAGGTAGCACAGCCTGAGTTCCTTCCTATCAGAGAGGTCAGATGTGTTAGTTACTGCAGGACTTGAGGGAATTTAGCAGAGATGGGCCATTTCATGGCAGATGCCTACTGTGTCCCAGTGTCATCCTGGGCACATTCGGTTGACGAGTTCAGACATAGCTTTTTCATGACAATGCAGTCAACTTCCTATTCATCATTCCTCATGCTTAGTGGAACTTCTATTATTATTGTTTATTTTTAGTGTGTGGTATGTTTCAGAAAATTCCAATGGCTAATTTTTTCTCAGATTTGCCCAGCTCCTAGAAGCTAATTGAGATTGAGCATCCTCTGAAACTTCTTACAGGTATTAGAATGCAAGAACATAATATGTTAGTGGTGTACTGTACAGCTCCACAATGCTGTCACCCTCAGAATAGTAAATGGAGTATTTCTTATAATGTCTTCTATTGTTTCTAATATTTGCTCAAATAATTGTTATGTTCACTTTTTTATCTTTGTAGATCATCCTACCCATGACTCAGGTCTATACATGGAAGATTCTTTTGTTCGTTCATTCATTCATTCATTCATTCATTCATTCATTCAGGCACTTTCTCATGAGTTCATCCTTGTAATGTTCCTCCACCTTTTTTCAATGGGTCACAACTTCAGGTATTGTAAAACTGAGCTGAATATTACATCTCACCTGGAAAATGAGAAAGACTGAATTTTTACAGTCTGCAGATTATAAATGACAGAGGAGTCACTGTTTTCATAGTCTGCAGGATCACCATATACATACACAATGAAGTGTTTCTAATATTGCAGATATGGAACGGCAAGATTCTTCATCATATTAAAGCATTTCTTCCCTGTGACATTTTTTATTTATTTTACCTCATTACTCTATTAATGAAAAGTTTAGTTGTTGATGGATTAAAACATTTGTTATGTGTGTCAACATTTTTGTACCATTCAGTTATATTTTCTCTTTCCATTCATCAAGCTTTTAAGAAAAACCTTTTTCACTATTTATCTTTACTCGTCAGTTCAAAGAAGCCTGAATGTTTGATTTTATATACATTTCTAGCAGAAATCACAAGTTAAAAACATATGACTAAATATAAGAAGAATCAGGACTACTTGTACCTCTTTTTATATGGGAAAATGACACAAAATTTGGAAAAACAGAAAAATATATGCTTAGATACTACATAGGACATGACCACAGTCATACGTGGCGTCTTTATTTTTCCTATTTCTCCTCTTTCTAGACACAGTTAATAATTTATATACAATTAAATACATTTACATAGCAGATTTCATTGGGCACATTTAAATTCTAAATAATTGCTTTGGACAACTAGAAAAATGGTATGTTAAGAACAAAGAAGAGTAACTACTCAGAGCATCTTCAAATCCTTGAAAAGGAGAAATATTTACAGCAATTGCCAGATAAGGTAATTACGGTAACTGTACACCACTCCCATATATGTCAAAGGAATGTGTGTTTTTAAATCAAGCCAAATGCCTGTATAGGCTATTAGAATCCTTTTATGATGCTGCTGCAGCTGAGACAACATCTCACAACAACTTAGATTTATATGTCCAATAATGGTCTGCTTTGTTTAATACATATTTTTGGTAATTTGGTGTGGCCTTTCTATTTTCTAATGTAGATTGGCAGCAATGTGCTTGTTTTAGCAGAAAGTCTCTGCTTCATAGCACTGTTTGTACGGACTGTGCAATGTAACCCACTAAGTGTTTACTATACGGGGCACTAAAACTCAGATTTATGCCAGGTCTTTAGGGGTGGTAGTCAACTGCAGTTGCTATTACAACAATTCAATTTTTGTATAATACACAGTAAACCTCCACTGAGAATGGGTTTATACTCTTTTAATGCACTCCATATGCTGAAAGAAATAGTTTGAGATTAAGGGAGGCTTATGGTAGATGCTTGCTGAACTTCTTGTTTTCATTCAGAAACCCCAGAGGCCTGTAACAGCCCAGCGTTAGCATCACACCCCAGCTTCAGGGGCTGGCTGCCATCTCTCTTCTCCATCACTTGCAGATCTGCGTAGGATTCTGCAGGCCAAAAGAGATTAAAAGTCACCATCCAGCTTTGTCTGGAAATTGCTTCTCACATCTTTGCATCTCCTGCCCATTTTCCCATTCATTTCATACATTTCTTGTGTTTTCTCTTCTGCCCTCGGCTTTGGACTATGTAATATAAAAAACTGCAATGAAGAAACTTCTCTGATACTTCTGCTCTTTCTTTAATCCTGCAATCTTTTTTTATATTTATTACACTCAATTATGGATCTATGTCATTTTTCTTACCTATAGACCTCCAATCTGTGTCTCATTTTTCTGTAATTTAATCATGTGTTTGGCAGTAAAGGAATATAGGATATCCATGAAATTTTGAAAGGAAATAAGCCAAACGAAATCCTAGTTATATATGGGCTCAGTATCTCAATGACTGACCTGATAAAAGCCAAAGGTCTTGCACGTTCTTATACAGAGGAGGACAAATGCACTCCTGTGCTAGGCTGATATGTAGAGACCTAGGTGTGTGGCTAGCCGTCGCGAACGACGATGCTTTTCATGCCTGCGCGAATGGATTTATTACGTGGAGCTCAGCGTGCGCGGAACTGGCCCCACCCCCTTTAGCCCTGGGACACTCTAAGCCTTGGCCGGGGCAAGCCCGGACGAAGTTGGCAGAGCGAGACCCGCAGGACTCGAACCGGCATCCTTCCGAGAAGGAGCACGGATCCAGGGGCGGCAGCTTTACCCACACGGCCACAGCCGCCGGCAGAGACCTAGGTATCAGGCTTATAAAGCAGTTTCTCATGCAGTTGACCATGTGCAATTTACAGGCAGGGACAGTGGCAAAGAGGTTAGTGAGGTAGGCTTTGTTTCCAGAAGAAGAGAATTACCTGTGCTGATGAAGCAGGTTGGCTAAGAGGAGCTTCAGCTAGGACAGATCACCAGAAATGAAGCGATATATAGTAACATAAATTCCTACAAACCAGGAAGTAACAGTATCACCTCTAACAGTGCAGCATAAATCCAGCTTGGAATTCCCAGTGCAATACATACTAGGTGGCTAATTTTGCACAGGTTGCATTATAGTGCTGTGGAGCAGGACCTGTCTGTGACAACAGATATAACTACTAAACTATGGTAGAAAATACAAAGGCCACACAAATTTACCTAATAGAAAGTAAGATGCTGGTGTAGGCTGGAAAGTGAGACAGTGAGCAGCAGAGGGAAGGCTGGACTGAAGAGAGATGCAACTGTGCTGTTCAAGACACAGTTGGAGCAGCACATTTGGAGACCACTCTGAGCAACATTTAATTGAATGACGTTCCCCAGAGATGATGAACCTTGGTGAAAAACCCTGGATGTAACTCACTTAGAAAAGCAGTGTGCAAATAAATGAATGTTCCCGGAAGAAACTACATTACCACCGGAATTAACTTATGTGAAATTTGTCAAGTTAAATGCTTCAGTGTTACTTGTTTCACCATATGTTTGTAATTTTTTTCTTTCAGAGCAGCTGGTATTTTTCTAGGATGTTCAGGTCATGCCCCTATTGTCTAACCATGACTAGCAACATTAAAACATTTCCCAATCAAATAAAGTCTGAAAGCTCTTTTTTAACTAGCTGCACATTAATTTGTTTCTTTCTCTTTGTTCTTCCAATGCAATTCAGAGAAGTGTGGACTCTTTATGAAATCAATCCCTCTTTAAAGAATTGCATTTCCTTTTTTTTTAAGCTTAATCACTTTGCTGGGAATGTGACTGGGAAGAAGCATCATTATCAATGTTTTGCAGGGAAAATAAAGTGTGTGAGAAGAAAAAGGTCACAGTTGGTGTTGCTGCTGTAACAATGCTGGCGAAGGCCAGGCAGCCTCTCTACAGCAGTGTGGGGTTTTGGCTGATGCAGTTAATAAACACAGACCTGACAGACTGGCATGACAGCTCCTTCCCTTTTGTCAAGAAGCTGCTATACACTATCATCAGTGATCGGGAAGAAAACACAAAGTTTATCCTGCAGCTGAGTGAAATGAGTGAGTAGTAAAGAATGGGGACATGTCAGTAATGCAGAGTGAGAGAGGTGGATCAATTTATAAACCAGGTGGTGCCAGGAAACACACATTCTGAAAATGACCAAAGCAAGATTATACAAGTAGAAATAAGAAAGGTGGCTTGTATTATGCATTAATATTCTCAGGAAAATAATTGCTCTGCAGGGGACATTGTGTATAACTGATTGAACACGAGCTCCCAGCGATGTACTGTCATCTGGGGTTATTTTTAGATTGATAAATGCATACATACCTAGGAGTCTGTGAAAGTCTCTGATGGGAATATAAACTTTATTCCTTATCTAGATACATTTGAAAGGTTTGTGCAGCTCTCCCTATGGCCAAATAGAAGTTGCTTGGTAGCTACAGTCCAGCAGTTGTGCTGCATCTAAAAGGTTTGAGCATCCTTTCATGCTGCATGACATGAGCCCACAGACCTGAGCACAGACCTTTCTGTACCCTGTACATGAATATGGGGTTGAAAGACCCCCAAAATGGTAAAGCTGACAAAGTCAGGGGTGATGCCCTACAGTTACCAGCACAAGTCCAGAAATTGTGCCAGATGTGGCACAGCAGTAACAGCTCTGCCACAAGACAGGCTCTGTTATGGAGTAACACAGCTAAACTACATTCAGATCTGTGTGGACCAGCAGATATGGAAATTTAGTGGCTTTATCTCTAACAGTCCATCCTTTGCTACACTGTTTGCACACTGTTTTCTTGAGCAGACAGACCCTGTCTTGCACTTTCTATTGTGATATTGCAGCTATTGTTCCTTTCTAGCTTTGCCTGTTAATTTGGGTGCCTCTCAGCTGCCTAATGTGAGCCAAAGACATGTCCTGCAGTGAGATGTCACCAAAACTATGGATACAACTCTCCTTGTGGCCTGGAAAGTTTTCCAGGACCTGGTGGCAGTAGCAGTATGGGTCCCACACGGATATCCTTCCTCCACAGTCCCCTGCATGGTCATCCATGGTGTGTAAAGAGGCCGGGTGGCAGATTATCTTTGCTCCCACAAACCTATCTTCCTCTGCAATGATAAGTGCCTGCCCAAGTCCACTGCATACATCTCTACACAGATGCTTTTATGTTCTCTAGTCAGAAAAAAACAGTTTATCCCAAAGTTGTGTCAGATGGAACCACCATTGACATTGCTCTGCCTCAAGACCTGTGATTGCTGCAACTCCAAAACTTCCCTTCCAGGGAGGCAGTGTGTTTCCATCCCACTGCCTGCTCCTGAGGCATATTGAGGAATACCCATCTCCTCTGAATAAACCAACCCTGGCAAGACATAAAGTCATGTTTTGAAGAACTACTGCCTTGTCTTACAAGCACAGAAAATCAGTGGAGCTTGTCCTCAGTCATTTAGATAACCAGTGTATTCTTGTGATTATTGTCTGAATTACAGTCCTAATCCCTCTCTGGATCTGCCAGTGATTTGGCATTTGCTATTTCACAGTCAGTAATTCTATATGGACTGGAACAGGGGCTGGTCTCCACCACCCCTTCAGGGGAGCAGACAGGGTGTCAGTTCTCATGCCCACCTCTTCCCCTCTCCCTCATCCTCTCTGCAAAGCCAGAAAGCTCCCAGGAGTGGTGGAGGTCCGGGGAAACACTCCCTGCCAGAGGAGTGCACTGTAGGCCCACAGCCCCCAGGCACAAGGGCTGCTCATCCGGGGGCCACAGCAGCTGCCTGGCTTCTCTCTCCCCAGTTTTCAGAGCAGTGTCTGAGGAATGCACACCATGCCAGAGTGGGGAACACTGCCAGGGATGGTCTCCAACACTATCTCCATCACTGCATGCTGGTGGTGTGGGCAGCTGGAGCCCAGCTGTCTCACTCTGACCTTAAAAACAGGCAGCACAGTAAAGCTGAGATTTTTTGCAGACCACACAAGCAGTAATCTGGAAATGACGCATCTTTTTCTCGACACAGCCCTTCAGCAGAAGAGAGAAAATCCCTCTCCTCATCCAGGCCCATCCTCAGCCTGGTGTCTGGCTCATTGCATTCAACAAGATAACAAACATCTGGCTGAATTTCTCTTCCCATCTGGGCCGTTCCTGTGGTTTCCCTGTCCCAGATGACATTTCCTTCCTCTTCTACTTTACGAGGAATTCTTATAATCTTTTCTACATGTTTTTCAGAATGAACAAGAATTAACGAGCACCTGTCTCCATACTCTGCCTGTAACTATCTTCCAGCGTAATAGGCCTGGTGCTTCCGGTACCCAGTTTAAGAGAAAATTAAATAGAAACATGACATACCAGAGGCTTGAGGTATCACACAGAAATTACAAATGCTAAATGGGTGGGGAAATCTAACTGAAGGCAAGGCATATTCTATTTGCTAATGCTTGGGAGATTATTTAAATATCTTAACCTTCAGAAAGCACTAAAGACATAATATTCAAATTTTTTTCTTCTGTCTAAATAAGAGCTCTTCTTTCCTAGACTGTGTGTTAAACATAGAGGATGAACTAAATTTTATTTATTTATTAAGATTGCTCTGAAAGCATATTTCAGTAATCCAACTGAGAATATAGGATGTCATATTTAGGGGGTTTTTGGAATGTTACATAGTCTGAGCATCTGGAAGTTATATTTAGGGAACTGAGAGATATATGAACATAAAGGAAAATGTATACAACATGACATCGGGGAATGGCCGAAGACTAGAAAGGCTTCAAGAATTCAGCACAGAAGGAAAGGTGACTGTGGTTTCTAACCTGCAAGATTAGCAATAAGGATTTAGTGATCTGGACGCTCTTGAGACCATTATATGAGCACACAGACAAAATGAAAGATACTTTGATCTACAGTTCCCATTTAGGAAACCCTAAAATTAGCTGCAGTATATCTGAGGTGCTGAGTGTATCTCATAGACCACTGAGCAGGTCTGTAATTAACTTTGGTTCTTTGAGTGCTAAAGGACATGTGATTGATTATCATTCAGACAACAGGCTTAGAAAATGCAGCTCTGCCATGGATATATGAATATATAATGCCCCCTGCTAATTCTAGTTCAGTTATATTGTTAATATTTGGACAAATTGCTCAGTTTTGGAAAACACTATTTTTAATTTCAGATTTTAATATTAGGGTACACTGGATAAAAGTGCTCTGGAGACTGAAAGCTAACAGCAAGTGCTGAGGACACAAGGCAAAGCTCAAGATCAGATTCAGGGGTTTCCATTCAGAAGCCTGACCCCAACCAGAGAATATTTTAGAAATATTCTAAAACCATCTCTGTCTAAGGGCCTCGAAGTGATATAGCCCAAGGTTGCCTGACCCTCGGCACAGTGTCTCCAGTGCAAAAGGGACAGTGGACTGATGTGAGGGAGGCACTAATTGCACCCTGCTGCCACATCTGCCAAGCACCATTTGAATACCTGGTGAATTGGACAGTATCCAGAAAGGCTCCCAGAGGCAGAAGTGGCTTGAAACAATCTCAGCAAAGTCCTGGAGCAGCCTATTGACAGGATCAATCAAAGGGACTAATTTAACTCCTTGTTATTAGACACCATTGAAAGTTTTACTGTATTTCTAACAAAATAAAAATTCTTTAGCAATAGTGACAAAACACTGAGGATTCAGTTCACTTTGCAGAGCTTAGTCCCATTAAATTATACATTGTTGCCGAGAAAGGTTCACAACTCTTCAGCACAGAAATCTTATCTCATTTGTATTACCACTAGATGGCTCAAAATGAAAGCAAAAAATACACCACTGCTCAGTTCATGATCATAACAAACACACGACTGAAAGACTACTGCGAGCTGTCTCATAATTGTGATGCTTCAGAATTTTCTATAAATCATCAAGCTCCCCAGGTTAGTGGTAAATACTCGCTTGAGAGAGCAGAGTTGTCATAGCCTCAGACATATTATAGCTCTTAAAGACAGATGTTGCTTGTGAATGTGTGGGAGAGAAACTTCCAAAAGAATAATTTGTATTTTTCTCCTTCTTAAAATCAATCGCTATTGAATGAAGTTGCCAACTGACAGAAAGTGATAGAAGATGTTCAAAAGCATCTAAAGAGCAGCCTTTGCACCCTATTACATTTTAATTTATTTTAACAAATCATCTGAGCAAGTAACTTGTTTTGTTTCATAAGGATTACCTTTATTTATAACAGTTAGCAACTTATGACTTGAGGTTTAACTTTCTGTTACACATTGGTTTAGATTAAGGACAAAGATTGCAAATGAAACCCATCCTTACTTGAAAGTAACTTACTGATAGGCAAGACTCCTGGGTATAGATTTATATCTGCAATCAATCAAACCTGCTGGCTTAACAGTACTTTGCTCTTTCCAGGTCAAGTAAAATAAATAGAAAGGACAGTTTCTGTAGAACTTCAAGAGGCAGATTTTTTAATCTGCTACCTTACTGCCAGCCATTATCCTACCAGTGACATATGAATTGTCTCCTATTGAAGATAACGGGACTTGTTAAACAGGAGGGTGTCAGAGAGAGTGAGAGAGGGACATAGAAAGGATTTCTGTTTTCTCGTAACTCATATACTGATAGTGCTGCATGCAAATCTCCCATTTTTTACACAAAGCAAGACAGGGTATGAGCCACAATGAGCCTCACCATGATACTCACCTTTCCCATGCAAATAACACACTTTCACAGAACCTGTAATCTGGGCAGTTAAAATACACTTGTACAATAAACATGCTTTCATGTAGTGGCTTATGAAGGAAGATTGTAGTATCCACATGTGATCATCAGAGCCATAACTGGAAACTGCTGAAAGAGAAGTCTCCCAGGGAACAATATCCCAGATGATACCAGATTCCCACCTACACAGTCTTCCTTGGCATCTCTAGAAAAACACAGCACATGGTTGTTTTGTTTGTCTTTCCTGTTTGACCAGGCATGCTCAGACCTGCGGTGTCCAAAACAGAGATGAAGCTGAGTGCCCTAAAATCTGCATCTGGCCGCATAACTTCAGCTGGATGTTTCCTTAGGCAAGGGGAGCTCCCTGGAGCACACACCAATGCACCTTGGGCCTTGGAAGGAAAAAACTCCTAGTTGTCCTATCAAAGTAATGGAAGGAGCTTACCTCTTCCCTCCTACAAAGACATTCAGAGAGCAGCAATGCCAACATGAAGCAAACACAGAGAATAACACCCATCCCTTACAACAGACCCCTCAGTTGGAGACGTCACTCTGTTAAATCAGATGTACCTTCAAAATCTTCACAAGTGCCTTGCAAATTGCCCCCTGGGGACAACAGCAAACCTACCTGAGTTGTCATCACATGCACACCACTTTCACCCCCCAGGCTCAGAAGTATGGCACACTCATATACTTGGAGTCCTGGAACAAAACCCCTGCCCAAAGACATCCCGGATGGCTCTGAATACAACATCCAGCAGCAGAGGTTAAAAGCAAGAAGGTAGGAATGGCTTTTCCTCTGGGGATGCTGGGCTGTCCCCACAGCTTTATTTACCCCACCAAAATCTTTCCTTGGCATTTTTCCTTAAGAGTGAAATTTAGCACTGGCAAAATGCAACAGAGCTTAACTTCCTTGGTACAAACATGGTAGCAACGTCATTAGAGGCAAGTGCAGACCTTGTACAAATCTGTTGCCACAGGTATTAAGCTACAAGATGTAGCAACTTGCTACAAGAAAGGAGAAGTTCCCCTGGGGACTTGTTTTTACTAGTGCTGAAATGCCTTTCACAGTTCTCACGTTTGTGAAACCTGTCCAGCTGTCCTTGCTGGGCATGTCACTGGCTGTCCCCAGGTCCACAGAGACAGTCATGGGGCGTCCTGGGCTGTGCACAGGAGCAACATTCAATAAAACCATACATCTTCCACATAACGGTGGTATTTTTGGTTTCCAGCATACACATCTAAAAACTTTCATTTCTTCAGTAGTATCTTGATAACGAATAACACCTGCTGTTCTTGTTTTGTGCACTATTGTTTTCTTGAATGTCCATTGTGGTATAAGCATGTGTGCACGCTCACAGGTTTGCTACACTTTTTGGTTATCCACCAGCTCACCAGCATTGGAACTGTTCTTGCTTGAAGGTCCATCTTGTTTTGATGCACTGCACACTGGGGCACTGCCCTGCACTCTATTCCTGGCCCACTTCAAGTTCCCTTTCCTGATTTTCAAAGCCTCCCTCTCTACTTCTGCCAACAGTGACAAATTATCTGTCCTTCTCATGATGCCAAAACAATACAAGAAGCCCCACATTAATTTGTTGATCAATAGCAGCAAAGTTGCAATCAGAAAAGACTGAACCTTCAAAGAAGTTAAAACAAGTCCAAAACAAAGTAATAATAGACACTAACTGCACTAAATACAAACAAGATGCAAAACCCACCTCTGTGCTCTCACTGCTGGAGCTGGGTCCTGGACCATGTCCTGTTCCTGCTTCTCAACATGAGCCAGATTCTTGTGTCTGAGAGGGAAAGCAGATCTCTTGTCTTTAAAAGCTTTGGAGTACTGTGAAACAGCACTATCGTAGATGTAGATGGTGGCTGTAATCCACAAGTTTTCTTCTCATATGTGTGTGTATGGCCTGTTGTATTTTAAAAATTAAGCATTTGCTCTGTGGTTAAATGGTATACAGGTTGTGCAGACATTTGGATTTTGTCTCCCCAGAGCAGATGCTGGACACTTCTGGAGCTCTAGGCCATCGTTTCTGAAGCCATAAACCTCTCTGCAACACAACCATGATTTATCATAGGATGAAGGTGTTGCTCTTGGAAAGCCATCCTGCCTGCAGACCAGCATGGCCCTGACCTGCATCAGTGTGAGAACAAAGGGGCAAAGAAAAGGATGGAGGATTAGTTTAGGCAAAAATAGTTTGAAAGCTTGACTGGAATTGAGTTGCAGGGCTGAGTCACAACCCTCAGCATTTTGTATAAAGACTGGTTGATTTAGATGTGCCTTCCTTTGTGCCCTTTTAGTGAGGATGAGGATAGATCTCTGGAAAGTAAATATCCTGCCATAGGCCTGATCTATATGGAAAAGAAAAGCACTGTAGTTGATGACTCCTCAGCCTGGCAGCTGGACTTTCCTACATCCAGACAACTGCCCTGCCTGCAGTGTGGACAGTCTGCCCACTGTGGGGTACTGATGTGTGTCTGCTCTGCTGGAATGGACAAGGAATGCCCTGGTGTTCTCAAAGCCCTCCCACTAGCAAAATGTGAGAAAAGGCATAGGAAAATAAGGTTCATGACTGACAGTCTTCTCTTTTCTTTTTCTTTTGTTTTTCTTTTTCTAGTTTCAAAGAGATAGAATACACAGGCATTTACCACCTTTATTTTCTTAAAAGGGGAATGTCTGTTCCTACAGTGCCACCTTCAGTCCTTTTTTGCTTACAGTCTCAATTTTACCTATGTTTCATTTTTGGAACTTCTATTATTTCTTAGTGAAGGCCCAAACAAAAGCATTTCTGTGAATTTCTCTTTGATATTAGCTCATATCACTAAAACGAAACAGTCTTCAGATCCAGGAGGTAACAGCTGAACATTTCTGAACAGTGTTAATTGTCTGCCTTGAATTCAAGCACTTTCTGGGCTGATAAAACAGTCAGTTGTTTGCTAAGAAGGTAATGGATAAGTAGTAGTAGGGAGGGGTACCTTGAGCCATTGTGTTGCTAGTAAGATGGGGTTTTACCCAAAGAAATCTGGTGGGTTCGGTGTATATTGTATATAAGATATTGACCTATGGTTCTGAGTGTCTACTGCAGTAATAAGAATTAACATAAGCAATAACAAATACAGGTGCTTCTGTCAGAGGATAAAGCAATGGGGTTATCAAACAATTATGACAAAGATATGCTCATATTGGTTACACCGGCAAGGTCATGTGCAGCTTGACAGTTCACTGAATATGCTTATCCTCTGAATTAATAAATTTTATACCCAGATAATTCAGTGTAACTATAGCAACTGTTTTGTTAAAAAATGCATAATAGAATTTACAGGGAATGTGAAATACATTATTATTAATTTCTGTGATTGGAGGTGGTTTTTATATGGGGATATCTAGTCATTAGGTATATTTATGTCAAAGAAGTACCATGTTAACATTTCCAGGATAACAACTCCTATAGCTCCTGTGTCACAACTGCAAGCCCCAACCTGATCCCTAAGGTAGCCTTGGGCATCTCAGAATTACCACTTACCACTATTAGGAAGAGGGCAACTGAGTGGAACTTCTCGGTGTCTTCCTCACTGTGGGCAGGCTCAGGCTCCAGACCCCACCATCTCTGCTGAGTATGTCTCCCCTGAGATTTCTGGACTGAATCTCCACCATCAATAATGGGAGCTTAGAAATCTCATCTTCATATACATTAGATGACTAATTTCAGCATCCCAGGCTGAGTCCTGCCCAAAGTGTTTATCACTTGGCAATGCACATTCTCTCTCATGACTCAGTTCCACAAGGAAGCTGCAAAAATCCAGTTGCAGCATGCACAGGGGAAGGGTCTTGCTTTCCCAGTCTCCCAAGAAATCTATGCTGCCAAGTGTGGGTGCTGGGGACCTCTGCTGCAAGTAAGGTCCAGAGAGAGACTGAGGCTGAATCTGAGATGAGCACAGCAAGAGGGAGTGCACGGGTTGCTGTCTGTCCTGACTTCAAGGAACCTGCTGGTGGCTCAGACAGTGGAGCTTTGCTTGCTTCAAATTTAGGCAAGCTCTGGGGAAGCAGTGGGACCAGCTGGGAATCCAGAGGTCCAGGCAAATGAAAAAAACATAGGATCTTTATCTGCTTTTTCTACTGGCAATCATGAACAGAGGCAAGAAAAGTCAGTTAAGAAGAACTAAATGGTAGGTCACATAGAAAGCTCTTGCTGATAGTGTCAAAAGCACTGTAGGATAGGAGATCCCAAGGACACTCAGTGCTGCTTTGTGTGGACACATCTGGGGTGTGTGGGAAGCATGGTAAAGGCCTGAAATGTGCAAGTGAACTCCAGCTTGGGATGTCTTCCTGGGTCTGTCGCTGGAAGCAATCTGATAAAGCAGTACACACATGGCCAGTGAGACTGTGACTTCAAACCTCATGCTTGTGGGGATTTTTCTAGCTAATAAATTAATGCCTTAGTTGTCTCCTGCCTTGAAGCTAACAAAGCTATGTGCATGTACAAATGAATGTGACATCTTGTGATTTCTATTTACTAGCATTTTATGCCTACACTACTCAGCATAAGTGGTTGAAAAAGGTTTCTGGTACTGTTAGTTCAGACTTTAATGCAACTGTATCAAAGCCTATTTCTTCTAATGGACTGAAACACTATAGTATTTATTTTAATTTGAATAATCTAGAATTGGAACCTAGAAATGGAAGCACTTCACCCAAATGCAACACATATTTCCAGAAGAGCTGCCAGGGTTCAATTTTTTCCTCCCAGCAGCAAGAGTCAATGCACCAGGTGACATGGTGCATGTGTGTGTCCACAGTCCCTGGATTTCAGTCCTTGTCACAGCTTCCCAAGTGAACTGTTTTATCCCATTGTGTTTTAAAGAAATCACTTCACAGGGATTCTACCAACAATTACACAAAAAAGTTAAGATCTTTCGCCTGCCAATAAAAAAGTACTTTCCCACAGTATATTACTACCAATGTTCCACACTCAGGGTGGGGCTCCTAAAAAGTGCATTTAACTGTCATTAGCTTCCAGAGGAATGACCTTTCCCTTTGTTTGCCTCTCTCTACCATAAAGTAGAACAGATTTCTGCTTGTTTCTGTCTCCAAAGTATGTCGTCAAAATATCTACATATTTCCTCTGAAAGTGAAGTTCTGTTCTAATATTTTTATCTAAAACATGAGTATAACAAAGTGTCATTCATTGATGGCATCTGGTGTAAACTATTTTAAGACCATATTTAGAAAAAGAACTGAAATGTCTGTATCTACTGCTTTAAGGCTCTCTCACTGATAAAAGGTTTAATTGCATTGCTTCTGCCAAGTACATTCTCAACTCCACAGTACAAAACCCCTTCCTGTTAATTGACATGGTATTTGAGCTCCAAATTAATATACTCCCAATTGTTCTTCTGACAGAACTCTAATGAATCAAACAGAGCAGCTTTGCCTGGGAGGAAACTCATAAAACATGAATTGGAGAGCCGGTCCATAAATAGAAGTAGCTCAGATTGTATATCCAGTCCATCACAGTTTTAATGAAGTTCTCATTCAGGAAAAAATGAGTGCACCCACTTCCTGCTGGAGACATTCATCCACCTTCAGCTCAGCCCACTTGCTTCTTGGAACTGACTTTAGTTCTAAACCAAACTAATGATCTGAAGCAGGGTGATTGCTTGAGTTTCATTAGGTTTTGGGGTTTTTTTGGAGGGGGAAGTAAGGCCATGGTGGCAGAACAGAAGCCAAATTTTATCTCCTTAATTTCTCAGTGAAAAGTAAAACGAGTAAACTGAACATGGCAAATCCATTTAAGCACAAAAGCAAGGCATCCCAGGAGAGCAGGAATGAGAGCTTATATAAGAGACATTACACACCTCATTATGGAATTCAAAATATTTGACAAGGCAAAGCCTGTTGAGATCTGTAAATAAAGTATGAATGTTGCTGCTCCAAGGCAAAAAATGAGAGCAAGCAGATACCAAAAGATACAAATGTGAGTTTAAGCTCCTTCATCTAAAGTCTTTTAAAGCACTCTAAAGGTGCCCAAGTTTTTCTGTGACATCCTGTTCGCTCAGTGTAGCAAAATGCTGAACAAGTGAGAAGTACAGGGCAAACACCATTGCTCTGAGTGTGGAAGCACTGCAATAAAACAATTAACTTGGTATGTTAAGTGTCACTGTAGAACATAAAGCTATCTGGCTGGTGCTTAAATGAATGCAAGAGGAATTTATTATCATTTTTCTGAAGAATATTCTTGAAGAATATGTTGCTTATAATTTAGCAGCAAGGTGGTATTGATAAAGGTATAATGGATGGTAGTGTCTCATCACTGAATCTTGTTTGTGCAAGGCTGCTAAGATAGGCTGGGCAGTCCTTACTCCTGCAAGCAGATCAGCTCACTTTTGTGGGAGAGCAAAGGTCTGTATCCCTTCCACTTTTATACACATTCAAAGCTCTCAAAATCCAGCAAGGAGAGACAGCAGCACACTCAAGAACAGCATACTTACACCCTTGCTACAGGCTGGTGGTGTCATTCCCAAAGACATCATAAACAGCTCCTAATCTCTCAAAATGTAATCAAAGCTGAATTTCAACAGAGATTAGCTGAAAGCTCAGCTGAAGGGCACTTTTGGAAGATGAAGGGCTCAACAGAAGTCCCTGGCTTGCAAAATTCAAACCTGCTGCAACATAATATGAGCCACAATTTTAAAGTATTGACAAAGGACAAACTGCTTGTTTCATTATTGGTAGAAACAAATAGGCCATATCTTTATTTGTAATAGAGTGTCTGCTTTTCATTTTTTAAAAAGCACATTTGTCTAGCAGAAGATAACTCAGCATTCTATTTCTATACCAATCACAGTATCAGACAATAGTGCTTAAATGATAAAACAGCACATATCAGACTCTATACAGATTTACCTTAATGTAACAATTTTATATAAACTCACATAGCTAATCCATTTGGACTATTAGCAATTTAATATTTCTCAATTTATCATGCTTTTAAAGGTTACTACTGATTCTAATGCAAAAATTAAGCACACTGACAACCCTCAAGATAAAGGAAAATAATCTAGACAAAATAAAAACAACCCTCTAGTGTTATTGTGGGTATACAGCACAGACTTATTGTAACTTGTCTCTCTTCTATGCAAAAGAAATATTCCCTGACAAGCCATTATAGTTATATAAAGACAGATATAGACAGCTGTATGGTAGCTGAATAAAATAAATATACAATTCTTCTGCAGGAAGTCTGTGACAGAAATGCTTGAATGTCATTGCTAACTGGGATTTGGAAGCCCAGCTCATTCCTCTTGAGATAGGTCAAACAGCTCAAGACTGTGACCCTGATGGGAGGAGGAAGTGAGTATACACTGGACAGGTTACTTTGTCCTCTTTCCCTCACTTCCCATGGCAAGAGAAACATCAAAAAAAGCTTCATCTTGTCATGAGGTCAGAAGACAACATACAGAGAAGAGAAAGTCTCACCAAAAAGCCACTTTCTTGAGTCTCAGTATCAATTACATGCAAAAGGCTTGACTGTGGTTTGAGCATGTAATTGAGCTGTCCATTCAGAGTGGGAATATCTCTGTATTCCATCCTATAACAGCACTTAGTTAAACTGGCCACAGGACTCTGCATACAGTATTTCCCCTGGAACAGAATTTCCCCTCAGACATATCCACTCCACAAATGTTACCAATTTTAGAAATCAGTCAAATATCCAGGGTTTGATACAACAGCCCAAAGACATCAACGTAAAACCAAACCTGCAAGTCATTCCCTACAGGCAGCCAGGCCCCTCCTCATGGTTAGCCTTTAGTCTCTCTCAGGTTTGGCAGACCAGGACTGTCAGTCCTGGAGCCTCATCCACAGCACTCAGGTGCCAACGCATCACAGTTTTGCACAGGAGCATAATCATATGCTCTGTTTTGTTGTGAGTTCCTTTCCTAAAAGTTTGTCTGATTCAGTCTGCCTTTGACTCTCGACAACCATTTAACTGATCCCTTTAGAAAACTATCCACATTAACTCTTATGCTTCTTTCTGAGTGATACTAGGGAATTAATCCCTTATTGACTATGTTTATACTTAGTAGGGTGGGGATTTTCTTTCATGCATTACCTTGTAATTTTTGACATTGAATTTCATGTGCCATTTCATTAATCAGTCACCTCTGCAAATCTGTTCAGATAACAAGATCAGACTATTAGGAGAAAATATTCTGGTTTATCATCTGCACTGCTGTCACTCATTGCATTATTCAAATCTTCTTACTGTATCCTTCATGTCTTAAATGGCATAGTTGTAAGCCCAAATCCAGGTGACAATCCACAAATAACCTCCTATTTTCTCCAACATACAGTCATGAAAAACCTGAACATGAAGCAGGCTCTGTCAGAGTTCTCCTCGAAAATCCTTGTGCCCTACATGCTCTTCCCCACTGTGCACTGTACCTGTCCTTTACAACGTGCCCTCTCCCTGGCTGTGAGACCCTCCTTTCTCCTGGGGGCAGTGGGTGCAGAATAGGGGGACATAGCAGGGCAAGCTGAGGCCCAGAACCCTCATCAACACACATTAAAACTACACCCATGTCATTTCCTACTAGCAGCAGGAGGAGACAGTGGCAAAGCTGGCCAGGCCAGCTGCACATCATCTTTGAAAAAGAAAGGAGCAATTTACTCTGGCTGTCCCTTTGTCCTTGGGGAAATCGTTGGTATCACATCCTTGTTTTGTTGGATTTGGCCATTGATGAAGAGCAAGGATCCATGGAAAAAGCCTCCTTGTGAGTGGGAAGGTTGCTCCTTTCATCTCCCACTCTTTTCAATTCTATTGATATTCTTGGTATGGATGTCAGACTTTTTAGTCCATAGCTTTTCAGATTATTCCTCAATCCCTTTTTTGAAGACTGGTGTCCCATTTGCAGCCTTTCACTTTTTTGTCATTAAGTATTTTAAGCAGTAACTCACAGAGAACAGTTGCAGTTCCATATCTTCACACCAGAATACACCTGAAGGTCCTGTATGAATTTGTTCTGATCCTGGGAACAGGTTAGTTCCAGTTTGCTGCTTTATTCCAATCAGTTTCTCATACTCCTCTCCAGTGGGAGCCTTGCTGACCTCTCCTGTAAGCAGCACTAGTAGAAACACATCATTTAGCTCTGCTGCAAGGTTCTGTCTTCACAGAGTGCCTTTTCTACACCTTCATCACGTATTAGTTCAGTTGACTTTTGATCAAATTCCTCCTTTGATGTTTTTGAAAGAGATTTTATAGTAGCTTTCACACCTGTATACTAGGTCCCCCTCTAAATACCCTCTGGCCTACTTCACTGCAGTGTGACACTCAACTTGCCACAGTTTATGATCCTTTCTATCTTCCTTGTTCAGATAAGACTTCCACCTCTTAAAAGATGTCTTCAGTGTCATTTAGCAGTTTCCACTGCCTTGATGTTCAACCATGACAACATTTTGTTTTCTTTTCAGTCATTTAAAAACTCTTCCTGGTAGGTGGTATGCATTTACTCCGTGCTTCTAAAATAGTGTTCTGAAGCAGTCTCCACACTGTCAACACACATTTTCCTGCTTTATTTAATCTTCTGGTTTCTTATGTACTATCTTACTGATTTATGATTTATTGCAGTTCTGCTGTCCAAAAATCCTAAGTCTGATGCACGTATCATCTCAGATTTTTGTTGTTTAAGAGTAGAAAAACTACACTAATTTCAAACATTATCTCATGGGAATGACCCCACCAACATGGGTTCTTATGAGAGGATCCTAGTGAAGTCAACGGACTAGCATGAGATAGGGATTTGTGGATCCTGTACTCTTTTTCTCTAATAAAAAATGAAGATTTATTTCATGTTGGTCTTCTGTGCCATCATTGTCTGCCTAACTCCTGCATGATTTGGCTATTTACACACCAGAATAATCATTTGCATCTGAATGGCATAAATCAGCCACAGCCTTTTTAGTCAACTTTATGGAATATTTATTATTAAGGTGTTTTAATTAAAATTTTGTTATATAAAAGAAAGACATGTAATTAAGAGTAAAATTTAATCTTCTAAAGACTAAATCTGTTTTCCATATACTTACGAAAGTTCTGTCTACTATGCGTAACCTGAATTGCTGCTCTCAAATAATGACTTAAAGAGCTCATTAATTATCCTCTCTTCAGGATTCAAAAGCTTGTTGTGGAATGAAAGAAAAAAAGGGTTTAATCAGTGCTGTCTTCACTTCTGTGACTCATTTCATGACCTGCATGAAGGCAATGGCCATCTGAGCTGGTGTACAAATAGAGGGTAGCAACATCCTACAGCAGAATATGAATTGTTGAGGTACTTTGCTTCTTAGGGTTCCGATTTTAAGAACCATGCCTGCGAAAGATAAAATACAATTTTTATCTCCCAAGTCTGAAGGGAGTGGGGGACTGAGGCTGTGTCTGAACTGCCGTGTCCCAGTGTCTCAGGTGACTCCAGTGGGAAGGGGGTGAGTTATAGCTCAGGTCCCCTTTGGCCCATGGGCTCCAGTTGCCTTCCTGCTGAAACCCAGACCTTGCAGAGGGACAGTGCACACTTGGATCTTCATTCAATGGAGTGCTGGGACACACTCGAACTTCTAGGTAGACCCAGGTTCTGCCAGACACTCCAAGGTACTGTGCTTGTGACCTAACCTGAGCATGGGATCAAAGATGGGTATGGTCTGCTCTATTTCATGTCACACTGTTGCAGAACAGCCTGGGAACATCACCCGCCCAGTACATGAGAAAAGCAGCCCAAATCTGATTCACTATCCTGCCCCCAGGCATGGGGTACATGTCCCTGCAGGGACAGCAGAGGTCACAGCAGCAGCTCAAGGACACCAGGGAGCCTTTGTGGTGAAAGTGATTCTGAGGATCACAGGTTTTGTGGCTCTTTGAAGTCTTTGAATTGTATATGAACCCCTGCCCTGATTTTCTTACCACTGTACTGTAGCTATGAAGTGATTTGTCTGAAATCAGTGAAAACTGAAAAAAACAAGCCAGAAGAACTGAAAAAGTGACTTTGCCTTCATAGGCCTTAAATGACCTTTCCTCTCTGCAGCTAATGGCTCCCATGGGCTTTATAGTGTGTTGATGGTTGTCATCTTTTTGTGAGTTGTCCTTCATGGTGGTCTCTGTCTCCTGTGGTTTCAACAGAAGCAGAGGCAAGTCCTATATGCTGGTTCCTGCCTTTCTTTGGAAAATAAAATCTGAAATACAAGCTAATGTCCCATTGTCCATGTGAAGCAACCAGCAAATTCCGTCTCTTATTTAAAAATTAACATTGAAACCAGAGCAACCACCACAAAAGCAATTGTTTCTTTTTTCCCAGATGTGTAAAGGCAGCTCACGTTAACCAGGCAGATGACTCTCATCAGCTGTGACAAGGTGCATTTTCAGGTGTCCGAGTCAATTTCCCAAGAGTGCCTGTGAATCTGGGCTTCAGCTCGTAGGGACACCTGCTATTCAAAAAGGACATAGTTTTAGGTGCTCACACAAGGCAGTACAAAAGTGTGCCAAAGTGGATCAAAGAAAATGCCACTGCAATCCTTCACACCCCTCATGTCTCTCTCAAATAGGTTCTGTTTGTTTCTTTTGAAATTTATCTCAGACTTCTACAGAGATAAAAATGGGAGAAACATTACCCAGAGCTGGTGATTTTGTTCAGTGTAAGATCTAAGTAGAGAGGAAAATAAAAGTTGATGATTTAAGTGTCAGCTTGATCTTTACTGCTTAAGTCCTTAATGCAGCACTAAAATGACTCTGTTGGGGAAGAAAAAGACATTATCACAGAATTGAAGAGGTTTGATCTCCCCCCATCTAGGAACAACAGAAGTTTAATCCTGAATGTATTTCAAACAAGAATGAAGAACACAAATAGCCAAAAAAAGGTCTTAAAACAAGGTTGAGTAAGAAGTCTAGCAACCACAACCAATCACTTAACATGTTTATCATGGAAATTCCTACAGCAATTTTATACCCTCACTAACAGAGATGCCCCTAAGAAGGTATTTTTTAGTTTTAATCACATTTTCACAGTCATGCTGCAGTTAGATTGTCAGGTGGTTTTAAGATTAAACTGCTTTTGAACTTCAAATATCTGTGACTACAGGAATGACAAATGCTACAGATTACAACACTGTGTCTCTACCTTTTCCAGAATAAAATCAATTGCACAACAGATCATATGTTCAAAGATCTGTAAATATTAAGTCTCAGTAAGAAAATGACACAACTCAAGATTCAGTGGAAAAAAATCAGCTTGTGCTCAAAACTTCCAGGCATATCCAAATGAGTTAAAATATAATATCTCTGTTCAGAAATTACAGCCAAGTTTTGCTTTCTATAGCCATCCTGTGCTTCACTAGCTCTGGTAGGAGTTTTGAATACAAAATAAGAGTAACAAATTTAAACAGAAAAGTCAAAAGAGAAAAAGGAAATTATAAAATTCAGTCTCTACAATACATTTCTTCACTATCTACAATAGCAAAAGCAGTCCTTTAACACCTCATCCAATTATTTGACCATGGCATTATATAGAGCTGGTTTATGAAAAATAATTATTCAGTAGTCATGTTTCTTTACAGTTTGGCATTTTCTGGAATATTTGCAGCACTTTTGGAGAATGAGGAAATTTATTTCAAATACATATCTGTGATCAGATAATTTTGAAATTTTATATAGTTCTCCTACATATGTCTCTTCTTTCTCATCCAGATTACTCCCCACTAAATGAATGAGGGAAGATAAAAATACTTAGAGTTTTAATCTAAAGATATTCTTACAAAGGAGATCTTACATATGTTTCCTCAACTAGCTGAGTACAGATTTTTCTGCTGATGAAAGATCCTTTAATTGACTTCATTCAAATCACCCCAGGTGGGTGATTAAAAGATTGATTAGGGATTTGTCCTCTGCCTGTCAAGTCTGACTGCAGCTCACTTAGATTAATACTGTATCTCTCCTTGAGCTTGAAATGATAATGCACTACTTGATTGACTGAAGTGTCCCCGGGTCAAATCAAATAGAACAAATTGATGCCACAGAACATCTCCTTGGCTGGCATACAATATTAGCTACTTTTCAATGCACAATATATTTATCTTCCATTGCCCTACAGCATTCCATGACCACTGAATGACAGAAAGAAAATCTCTTTGGAGGTGGGAAAATGAGAAGGGAGAAAAGAAAGTAATCAACAAAAAAGATGGGTTTATTAACACTTGCTTCCCCATCAAGAAACAATTTTCCCCTGGAAAGATTTTTCTCTAAACACCCACTGGGTTTCTGCTCTCCTCATGGAAGTTTGGCATCTTTAACTAGCGGTTTCTGTCAGGACCACATGAAAGGTCAGAACCTTGCATGCCCTAGTGTTCATCTAAACCTTTCTGGGAATAAAACATTTGAAACTAATGTTGTTCCTTTATTGCCTAGAATTCAAAACAGGATATTGCAACAGCAGGGAAGGTAGGAGATTGGTGGGATTAATTTGAACACAGTAAATCAAAGACTTTCTCCCTGGACGAGATTCCCACCTACCTGATACCTGCCTTCTGGGTGAAGCAATATGATGCCTGTTCCCCAAATGAAAAACTCATAAATTATGGGAAAAAACTTCTATTACATGGAGGCAATCAAAAAGTGTAATAAAAATACTCCTCAACAGGAGACAGCTCTCAAGTGAGATTTTTATTTCAGTTGGTGAAAAAAGGTCAGTGTCAGCCAGGCTTGCTGCAGCAGTCTTTATGGTTGGTTTCATGAGCTTCGGTATCAAAGATGACTGCATAGATATTTCTGTATTCCAGTGAGACAAAGTCCCTAAAAGTTGAAAATATCGACTGAGATGAGGGTGTTCATTTGGAAGGGAAAATTTATAAACAGTATCAGAGCAAACCCAGATTTAATTGTAACCAACTCAAAGCAGAGAGAACTCAGTTTGCTGGAGGCCAGGGGGTGAAGCAGCCCTAGGCTGAAGCAGTGTTTGCAGAGAGAGGTGGGTATGAAAGGCCAGTGTGGTGGCTGGTGCTCAAGAGTAGCTGAAGAATTATGAGCATTAGAGAAAATCCAGTGCTGAACACCAGATTCCGAATAAAGCCTTTTTTTCCCCTTGACAGACAGCAGGCCTGGCTGACTGATCTGCAGAAAGACACAGCTCATTTTTTTCGGAAATGCCTGTTACAATCTGAGCCGTATTGATCCCCTGGGCAGCTGAACTGACCTCTCTTGTGCTTGGATCATTGCTCATCTGCAGCTCTGTCAAGAGAAAAACTGAGTCCTTTCTCATAGGAATTTCTGAAATAAGGCCAGCATCACTGACCTTTCTATTAAAAACAACATTAAACTGTATTCTCAGGCTCAGTACTTCATGAGAAAGAAATGCAAACTGCACATTTCTCAGGGAAGTGGCCACAAATAAAAACATGTATTTTAATATTTGTCATTTAAGGATCCATCTCTCAGAGTGGAATGGTATTCAAACTACTGTCTTGATGCCTAAATACTCAGGCAGAGATTATTGCACAAGTTTTCTAGTATTGACTCATTACTGAAATATGAAACAAGGCAAAATAAATGGCTGCTGTAACAAGTAATATGACAGTCTACCACAGGACATCACAAATTACCCTCTCACATTGGCAGGCAGTAGAAAGCAGCAGCCATCAGAGGAGCAGGGCAAACAGCAGCCTGCATTCCTGGATGAGAAAGCCCACTCCAACACTCCTCCCATCATATCCCATCCCACCCCATCCCAACTTGCTCTATACCATCCCACTGCATTCTTGGTGAATACCAATGAGTAGGCAGGCTGCCAAACCAAGGCACTCTAAAGAAACAATAATCATTAAGAATAAGAAGATATTTATTTCCTATCATGCATTTCCTACTGAACACTTTGCTCTGCTTTCTGCAGCGGTCATTCTCTGCACATAGGCTGGCAAAGCACAGCCCCACGGCTGACAAAGGCAATAAAAGAGGACATTGATTGGGAATGGGATTTTTATCCCTGTGACCAGACCCTGATAACACTTTGGTGTGCATACAGTGCTACACACAGCAATGCTTGAAGTATCAGGACTTGTGTTGCAGAATCTCAGCTTCCTGAACTTGTCTGTGTTACAACCTCTGTGCTTTCTACCATCTGCAATGAACAAAAGCCACTATAGGAGCTTGGAAATCCTCAAGTAATTCAGCAGTTGAGTTTGGGGGTTTGTTTGTTTGTTTGTTTTTGCAAGGAGGGCAACTGATTCAATTTTTTAAACCTCATAGTATTTTTGCTTTTAATGGTAACTTCTTTGTTTCAAGCAAGTTACCATTAAACATGACACAAGTTTAACCCCAGGTGGCAAATAAGGACCACACAGTGGGGAGACCTGATCAGCTGATCAGCTGATAGCCTTAAGAACATTAGCTTTAGGAGGGTCCTTCTAACACAAATTGTCTTAATGCCCCGTTACTCTAAGTTTACAAAAGTCCGGGTAAAACACCTCTCTTTCAATGTGAAGCTATGGCTTTATCTCTCTGTTCTAATTAAAACATACTTAGTGACCAGTACACTCTGCAAGTGCTTTTGTAAAGGCAGATACAAAAAGCAAAATGATTAATGAGTCATGATTGACATTTCCCCCTTTTCTCCAAATTAACGATGTTTCCAATCATTTGTTCAATTTAGCCTAATGGTAGCAAGACTTAAGTCCATTAAGTAACACAGATGAAAGCAGGAGTCACAATGTGCAGCAGCTTATTAAAGAACATTTTACATTACCCTAAAAGCTCATAACTTTAATAGGCCTTGAATGTTCCATTAAAAAATTAACTAGAATAGTCAGTTTTTTTATTCTGTGAATTTTCTATACAACGCTTAATGACTTACTCAGCTTAAGAATGTCCAGAAATAAAGTTTCTATGGTCTGAATAATTCTAGGAGTAGGATTCTAAAACATTATGATAATGCAATGCTAAATAGCTAATAAGGTTGGCAATGTAACAATTTACGTTCTTTGCGGATTGAATTGCTTCTTTGTGAAAAAAAAAAGTTTCCTCTTCTATCTTCCTAAATTTGAGTTCTTTATTTATTGCTTTATTTTGAATCTTGGTGTTCCTGTTGCATGTCTCTCTTTTAAGGGGGAAGCAACTAGCTGAATCTGAGACTGATCTCAGTTTTCTTACTACTAATTAATTATGCAGCACTTCTGTGAGTCTGTGGTGGCCTTCTGTTTAAATAGCTAAGTTAGAGAGACCTTTAATGTTAATATGAATTTATTTGTGTTGTTGTGGTAGTGTCTTAAATTATAATGCTACTGCATTAAAAATGACATTTTATAAAGAATTTCTATTCTGTTTCAATTTTATTTCTCTTTTACCCAGCATTGCCTCCGGGCTGAGAGAGACCTTCAAGCTAAAGGTTAATGGTGACATTTATGGTTCAAGATTTTTGTTTATATTTACCCATAACCACATAAAACCAAATTAATCTCATTTCCATATATACTTGGTAGCAAAAACAATTTTCACTAGCACTTTGTATGTAGAAGAAAAATGTTTTATTGTTATTACTCAAAAAATGGTGATGACAATGAGTTGAGCAACCTTTTGAGCAGAGGCCGATTGCAGAGCTCTCACTGCATTATGCAAACTTTGAAAACACAATTGGGTTACCAAAAACCACATTAAGTTGTCATGCATGTTATTTCCTCTCAGAATATAGCTGATTATTAAAATATTTTGCAAGGATATGATCTTTTATTATGAAGTTTTTCAATTTTCTCATATACTTATCGCCTTCAAACTCCAAATCATAATTTTGGTAGTTAGCAATGCCGCAGATATTGAAATACACTTGGCCACATTAAAGAGAACAGCCTGAAAGCATTCTCCATCCAAATAAGAGTCATACACAGTATGCTTTGGGTATTTTCAGCTTCCTGTTCAAAATCCAGTAAATACAACCTGCTTCTTTTTTTTTAATCATACATTAGCTCAACCTTTTTCCTTTCTGTAATCGGACCTTTATTATGACTCTTGTGCACACATAAGTGTCTTTATTACCAGATTAATATTTTGTTTCTCTTCAGTCTGTAAATATGCACAGGCTTCAACTCAAAGCCCTCTAAATCAAACAGCCATGCCAAAAATTCACTTTTCCCATCAGGATTTGATGCCCAAAATGAAAGAAGAGAACACTTTAGACATTATTAGTTCAGATAAAATAGAGAGCATGTCTTTAATTAAAGTGCTTTAAGCTACTTTCAATCTGTAAGTGCACAATACAGTACAAGGCTCCTACAAATCTGTAACTCTAATTTATTGCCATATCTAATGGATACATCCAATCCAAGAATTGTGCACCCCCAGAACCACTCTCAGGTCTGCCCCTTGGCACACCTCCCTGGAATTGAGTCAGAGGTCTCAAGACCCTTTCCTTCTTCACCGTCATCATCTTCAGCATCACATGCCTTCTTGGAGCTTCTCCAAGGTTTCTGGGCGTTCTATTGCTTTAACTACAATAATATCTTATTAGGTCCTTCTAGGTACATGTCCCAGACAAGATGTCCTTGCTAAAGTATTTTTCCTTGAAAAGAACATTGAACAAAATTTGAAGAATTTCAAGAATTTCATACAAAGCATTAGAAAGGGTGTTTAGTAACTGTTAACTGGTGTTTTGAAGTGTTAGAAACTATACAGCAATACTATTAAAAATCTACATGCTGTAAATCTTAAAAATCTTAAGGCATCAGATTAGACTCCCTTGATACAAAAATGCAATAAAGAAAACAATTAAATTATTAATTTTTATGGTTAGATCATGTGCAACTTTTTTTGGATGGTAAATATGATTCATAGATCACTTCTTTTTTAAAAAAAGCTTGTTAAGAAGCAAGTTTAATTCACAGATCAGTCACTCTCATTGCACAGTGTCCAGCTGCTGGAGGTGGTTGATCTGCTCAGCCCAACATATGGCTTCAGTCAGTCAAGGGTTTCCCAGTGGCAACATCAATCACTGTGGCTGAAAAGAGCAGCAAAAGGAGAAAAGAGGTTGTACCATTTCCCCTGATTTGGCTGCTACTCTTCTTTCTTTTATTTCCCTCACCTCAGCTACAGTGCTTGTATTGACAGTCCATCTACTGCACAAGGGGAGCCAAGCATGGGGGTACCATGCCCAACTACTCCTCCCAACCACTTTGCCCTGTCCATGGTCACAATAGGATTCAGATGACTACACTGGGCACTGGACCTGCAGAATCCTGTTTCTCTTTCCCACTGCCCTGCCTGGACCCACCATGGTTGATCTTCTGTAGCTGTTTCAGGCACCACACTTAGAGTGTTTGCAGCGCTTACTGCTTGGAAAATATGAAGCTGACTTTACATTAGGGAAGAATTGTAGCTGATGGGTGTCATTTCTCCATTCAGTGAGCTGAAGGTTTAAAAATGTATTTTGCAAGACAAAAGTATGACAATCTAAATGAGTCCAGAATTTGTCACTGTGTGATGGAAGCAAATCACACACTTATTTGCCCTGTGTGCTTCTCCTGTGTTACAGTAAACCATTCCACTACTTAGAGATTACAAGTCACTGGAAGAAGATTCATCCAAAGAGGAAAGACGACTACCACGACAACACTTTATTTCCACAGTAATACGCAGAAACATCTAGTAAGAAGCAGAGTCTGTACGAGCAACAGCACCAGTACTTCAGTTTATTAATGACCTTACCTTTCTAGAAGTCTCAGATTGTCTTGGGAACCTCATCTAGCCTGTTTAGGATGCCCACCATGCTTCTTATTTTTTACATAAAGATGTGACAACATTAAACACACATAACTTCATTAAATATTCTTTACCTTTCTTCTCATAAAGGAAGAAAAAACTTCCTTTAAAAAATGTTGGAGTGTTTTTCAACATTTTCCTTAAAACCTTGCTTTTCCTCAAAAAATTCTAGATGGAAGCATAAGAGGAGCTTTCAGCAGAGAAGCCAAAGGCCCCAATCCCAACTTTTGAAGCAAGGACAGCGCAAAGGAGACTGAAGGTCTCCCTGGGAGAGGGGAGAAGGAGAACCAAGACCACCCTAATCAGATGTACAATTCAAGGTCACTTTGCAAATTTACAAGCCTAGTTGGAAACACACCCACCTCTTACATAAGCTCAGAGGCAATGGTTAGCTGGGTAAGAAACCTTTTGTCTCTGAATCCTTTGTACTTCATAGGGTATGAAAAACTCAGGTGAATCATGCTTTACTAGTCATGCAGGATACATTTTGATTCATGACAAAATAGAAGACCTAAAGAATTTTCAAGATGAAATTTTAGAAAAATGTCAGCTCTGTCAAAATGAAAGATCATACAAAACCTGCATTTCATTTTGCTTATGGCTCTATTAAGTTAAAGAAGTGCAGTGTTACTTCTGACCCTGTAATTACTGTCATGAATGACCTATGATAAGCATCTCAGTGTTTGTGCATGTGTGTGTGTGTGTGTGTGTGTGTGTATCCATATATGTGTGTGTTTGCATACATGGATATATTTGTACTATTAGCCTGAACAAATGTCTTATGATACATGTTACTTACAAGCCTTTGTTTTCAAAAGGATGGATGCCACAACATTAACTATAAAGGGTATCCCCAAGCAGCAAGCTGGTACTTTGATTAAACTATTCACAGCATTATTCTGTTCTTCTCAGAAAACAGAAAACTCATCTGGCTTACTTCATTCATCTGCAACAATTTATCTTGTATTTTTCAAGCTTTGTGAAGCACAGACTATCTTTGTTATCTGTTTATACAGTGCTTAAAGCAATCTTTGTCAGAAGCTCCTGTGTGTTATTACTATACATAGTATGTATAGGCATGTAAGCCACCAATTTATTTGAGGTCATGTTTAGGCATACATTCACACTTCTCTGTAGGTCTTGATCAACCCTGCTGCATTTGTATTCATCTTCTCAAAGAAAAAGATACACTTGAAAAATAAAAGATATTCAGGAAGATGAGTGATTTGAATTTCTTTTTCTTGGAAATATTATCCCTTTGAGAACTGGATGAATCCCACAGTTTCTGGTTTATGAAAAGGAGGTGGGGGGGGAGGAGGGAACAGGAACCTTCCAGTGAAATCAAACCAGCATATGCAGTTTTGTTTTTCAGGTTGAAGCCCAACACCTTTTGTGGTTCTAGGAAACTTTAGTGGCTATTAACAAGACCAGGTGCAGACATGCAGCATTCTATATCTCAGTAGTTTAAAAGCAGAGGACATCCCCTGTGATCCAATCAGGGCAGCAGGAAGAGCAGGGGGTTACCCTGCTGCATCAGAAGATCCACACAGAACTATGGAAACTGCACTGTTCAGTTTCTGAAAGCTTCAACAGACCCCAAACCCCTATAAAATGATATATTCTTGTGCAATAAGGAACAGAAAGAAGGAGTATTTTAAATGAACAGGATTAAGAACATGCTAGGAGGAAAGTGGACTTTCCCAGGCCTCGACTATATCACATGGCACCAGTTAAGCATGAGGAATTCAAGCATTGTGTCTCCATTTTGTCACTGATGCTTTCCCTTTTCAGCCAGAAAATTTCTCAGTTCATCCTCCAGGCAGCAGGCAAACTGCAGTCTTTAAATCTAGACCTCTCTCTGAAGCTGATTAGGTGCACTTCTGGAAACTTGGGTGATATGGAGGGACATGTTACAATAATATTGTCTCCTCTGGTCCTCCTCTCCATGCTGCAAGTGAACTGTTGTTAGAGCATATTCAGAAAGACATGTATGTAGTAACACACTGAATGATCACTGTTTTCCTTACGTTTTAAGAAAATGTTATAGTCCTTGCCTAGAGATGAAAAAAAGAGCTGGCATATGTTAGCCAGACTATGAGACTATTATTCAAGCTATAAATTCTTAAGGCAGGAAACTCTGAGACAAGGATATAGCCTTTACTTCTGACTTTTATTTCTAGCATAATGTGGTCAGATAAAAAAAAAAAAAAGAATCAGCAATAGCAAGAAAGCAGAATATGCAGCTGTGATGTGTTCTTTGAAGGTTTCCTTCATGGCCAAGCTGCATCCTTTTGTAATTGTCATTTCTCTTTCAATCCACATGTGTCTGTTCTTCTTTGCATTTACATGCTCCACCAGGCAACAGTGATACTTACAGAATAACATCTTTCACTTTGAGACAAAGTAGAGATTTATTAGCCCACAGGAGAATTATTAGCCCATGAACAATGTGACTTTCATCCTACTTGGAAGAAGATAGTCTATTCTACATATGCTGTCCTAGGCACAAAGTCACCCGGGCTTCAATAGTAAAAAGAGATGGAGTGAAAAGCCCAGGCACAACAGACATAAACCCTGAAAAAAGTAGAAGACATTGAAAGAAAGTCAAGAATTACATTCCATCTGGAATTTCTGCAGTACTAAGCACAGTCTGTGTGCAAATAAAAATCTATATGCAGTAAACTGCTAACCAGGTGCTTTTCTTTAATATTGCTTTTTAGCCATGTCAGTTGCAGGTTGTTTCACTTTGAATGTGCTGCTAGTTAAACTTTTCATATATTTTCATTTGATTAATTTCAGGTTTGGACTTTCACTGCTCATTAATGTCAATTTACTGTATCACTCAACATATAATATTCCAGTTTACTAACACCAGTTACTTTATCCTTTTTACATTGAATAACAGTGATCCCTCACCATCACTATCATTTAATTTTAACTTCTATGACTACAACAGTATTTAACAAGGCATTGCTGCCTTTCATATCTTGTCCTAAGAAAGTGATCACTGACAAAATATAGAACAGAGAACTCAAGAAGGATAACTTTGGCCATTTATTGCTGCTACTAATTATCCTAACCTTCTTATCATAATTACTTATTGCCCTACTTACCCAGTTATCCTGACCTCACAGCCCTGACTTCCGCTATCCTCAGGATTCAGTGCTAATAAAGCTTAAGTCTTTGTTACTGACACTAAATGCAACCTAAAAATGAAACACAGCAAGCAGCAATTCAAACAACACCATTCCTTTGATAGCCATTTTCTTGGTAGTAGCTGTTACCACCATGGGCACAAGAAAGGAAGAGTTTGTGGGAAAAGAAAAATCTTTCATAGATGAACTGGTTCAGAAGGAAAAAAAACTTGCAGGCATTCAAGCCTTTCTTCAAACAGGGCAGTGATGTTAAAAGCTAAATACAAGTTGAAGAAATCCCTCTGAGTTTAGTCTGGTATGCTAATCATCTGAGAGAAAAGGTAACTTGAGTCTCCAGGACCAGTGTTAGTGAGGCCAGGAGGTGAGATGTTTATCTTGTACAGGAAAGCGGGAGCTCCAGGTCATCACTGCCTGTGGAACTTAAAGAAAAGCCTTTTTCTCTACTTACATTTACAGTTGTAATTCTAATTCTGAAGGTTCAGCTTCATCTCTGGAACAGGTTTTATTGCTCAGGACTGAGAGGTCTGAGTGGACAGTGACTGATGGTGTGAAATGCTGGTAGGAGGCAGCCAGAAATTCCTGCCCTGGCCAGCACTGCATGTTCTGAGTGCAGAAGTTGTTCTGCTTCACCCGTGCAGTTTCCCTGAGGACATGTGGTGTGTGGGGTGAGATGCAAAACATCAAAGGGTGCCTGCAGAGCCCAAGGAAGCTGTAGGTGCAAGGGAACTCATGGAAGACTGCTCATTGCTCAGGGCACATTTGCAAGAGAAAGAGTTATCAAAGAGACCAAGCCAACAGACAATCCCCTTAGCTGAGCAATCAGGTGTGGGGAAAATTTTAGGGGGAAATATCACATATGCTCAGCCTGTCCTTAGTCCCCCCTTCAGGTGTCTACTTAGAGCTACTACAGGAGAGAGAATACCAGGAGCTGCTGACCCTCAACCTGAATCCAGAAAGCCACTCCTATCTTACTCTGCAGAATGTGGACATAGGATCCTGACTGGTCAAAGCTATTTTCTTTGCTGCTGCTGCTGAGGCACAGTCTGGATTCATTCCCTGCAGATATTTCTTTTTTTCCTAATGGCAAGTTAGGTGACATGGGAGTCTTCGAAGCTGAAATGGCAATTATTGGAAAGACTGGGAAAACTCCTGGAATGGATTTTTTGGGATATAGGTTATAAAACTGGAATTACTTTCTGAAGAAGTTCCAAGAGTGTAGAATTGTTAGGGGTATAGTTTGGTATTGAATCCATAGCTCTGAAAAATGCAATCATTTCAGAGGGGTATTGTTACTGGGTAAAAACTTTTTTACATCATAGAACTGAATATTGCAAACGTTCAGCTCAGATACCACTCACTTGGGTCCAAAGGCTTAGCTGTTTGCTGCAAACCAGTTGGGTTTCTTTAAAGAGACTGCTGTTGCAATGTGCTGCCACACTGATTGCCATTATCCCAGTGCATTTATCCATCATGAGAGGAATGGTATTGCTTGGTCTTAACTATATACATGAGAAGTTGAAAAACATTACAAGTTTAACATTACAATGTAATATAAAAACATAATGTTTACAATACAAACACACAAGAAGCACACTTTCATATAGCTTTCAACAAATCCATGACCTTTAAGAGCCATACCATATATATGGCATTAAAAGCACACTGCTCAGTAAAAGTCTATTGCATTCTTTAACAAATGTATGATTGAACATAAATTAAAAAATGTTTTCCATGTAGATTCCAATTTTTATTGAAATAAATATAGTACTTAAAAATAGTTCACCAAATCAGTGGGGTTTTTTCAGTGTGTTGTAAACCTAAACTTTGACTCTCCCCCTCTCTAACACCAACTGTAGGTGCTCTCCATGTGTCTATAATACATGTTCTGGGCGTGTTTAGGAATTCTGGCACCAACAAAGCTTTCCACATCAGGCAAAAACCGCAGCTGCTCATAAGGTTAGAAAGTGCACACCCACATACATATATCTTTTCAAATCAAGTAATGCAACACTTTAGACTGCTAGTGCTTTTAGTCATTAAGAGAGGTTTCTAATCCTTTAATAATGCTCCCCTCAAACTGTAATGTAATCTTTTAATCACTTTAAGAAGCTACTGAATTCCTCTATCATAAGCATCTGTTTGCAGTGACATATGTAACAAATGAAGATGGTGTCTCTTTTCAAGATTAGTGAACTTTTGTGGCACACTAACTGAAGGCAATGAAAATGGAAGCTAATGAAGTTCAGCCAAAAGCACACTTAGCTCAAACGGGCCGTTATGATTGCGCTGGAGTTCTGCTTGAGTAAAACCTGTGAGGAACTCCAAAGAGTAATGAAATCTGAGACGCATCACAAACAACATAACATTATTCACTTTCCCATTATTTAGGTGTCTGATTCATTTATTTACAAGTTTGGTACTGTAAGGAACAAGAGTTCTGAACATTGACAAAGAAAGCATGAATTATTATTACAACGATATGCAGACATACGCGTGACACTTATTTACAGGGGAGCAGTTTTACTGCAGGGTTGAAATGGCACAGTACCACGGTATTTCAGTGTACATCTGTACTAAAAGTCAAAGGTACACAGTGCAAATCACTTTCCCCTTTCTATTTTTAAAGGCATTTATGTTGAAGATTATGCACCTACTGCTTGAGAGAACAACATATGATGGTGCTGCTGTTTTCCTACAAAACTGTTTATCCAGTTATGTGAGATAAAAAAGACTCAATCTCATCTGTCAGTGGAATCCAATGTACTGTTTTTAATCTTATATTTTTTAAAGGCATTGAAGATATGCTACAATAAACAACACATTGGTTTAGGGACAAAATGCTTCGTAAACATGTTTCTATCCCTAATCATGTTTGGGATAGAGATAAAATCTTTCATACAGCAAATTAAAACAAATTAGCGATATGCATAGCCTGAGAGGAGGGAATTTATTTTGCAAATTATTATTAATCAAAGAACCGGCACATTGTTCTGCCTTGGCCAAAGTACAAACAGCATTACTGGCCCTACCAGAAATGGATAGCAGGTCTCTGTCTTTTTGAAAGTTGAGAACTTCACTGGAACAAATGTGGTCTTAATTATATGATTTTTTTTTAATGGAAATTCTGTTAAAGAGACAATTCTGTTCAAATGCAAGACTAGTGTTACAGTATCATGCTAATTAAGGAATTTTAACTGTTATGTATTTGAACATAATACCCTTTTTTTTGCTTTTATAAAGTGTTTTTAGCAGAACAGTTAATAACTGGATCTATTCTGTACGTTTTCTCTTTAATCTGCAAATACTTACAGATGCAGAAGTAAATTTTTCTCCTACTAAAATGTTGAAAACAAATGTCATATTTTAGTAGATAAATAGACAAATGCATATGTACCTACTCAAAAACAAATAAAAAGCAAGTTTGACAGAAAAGGGTTACAGCCCTAAAGGAAAACAGCAAAAGGAATCTAACAGAATGAAAAAACTAGAAATGTCAAATGTTTCATTCCCATCTATCATGAATTAGCAATTTACAAGAACAGAAAAATAAGAGAAAATAAAGTGCATGTATCAAATCTACCATGACTCATAGCAACTCTATTGTACTTTCTGCTGTTTATAAAGCCTGTTAGTTGTAACTCATAGAATCATAAAATCATAGACTCATAGAATGGTTTGGATTGGAAGGCACCTTAAAGATCACATAGTTCCAAACCCCCCACCCCCTTGGTCAGGGACAGCTTCCACTAGACTAGGCTGCTGAAAGCCCCATCCAACCTGGCCTTGAACACTTCCAGGGATGGGGCATCCACAACTCCTCTGAGCAATCTGTTCCAGTGCCTCACCACCCTCCCAGTGAAGAATTTCTTTCTAACGTCTAATCTAAACCTACTCTCAGTTTAAAGACATTCCCTCTTTGTCCTATCACTACATGCTCTTGTAAAAAGTCCCTCTTTACCTTTCTTGTGGGCCACCTTTAGTTACTGGTAGATTGCTCTACGATCTCCCCAGAGCCTTCTCTCCCCCAGGCTGCACAGCCCCAGCTCTCTCAGCCTGCCCTCACATGAGAGCTGTTCCAGCCCTCTCATCATCTTTGTCGCCCTACTCTGGACTCGTTCCAGCAGGCCCACTTTCTTCTTACATTGAGGAGCCCAGAGCTGGATGCAGCCCTCCAGATGGGGTCTCATGAAAGCAAAGCAAAGGGGCAGATTCATCTCCCTCAACCTGCTGGCCATTATTCTTTTGATGCAGCCCAGGATACAATTGGCTCTCTAGGCTGCAAGGGTGCATTGCTGGCTCATGCCCAGCCTCTCATTCACCAGCACCCCTAAGTCCTTCTCAGGGCTGCTCTCAATCCATTCTTCACCCAACCTGTATTTGTGCTTGGGATTGCTCTGACTTGGGTGCAGGACCTTGCATGTGGCATTGTTGAACTTCATGAGGTTATGTCAAGCTGATTCTGTGAGAAACTTATTCCTTGCATCTCTGATATGCATAAATCAAGCAAAAGCAGCTGCATGACTGTCACAGCCATGGGCCACTGATGAAGCTGGGGATGAAGCTGCACTATTGCAGGGATTTCACCTTACAGTTCCCAGTCAGTGACAGTTTTATAGGGTGCCATGTAGACTATGAAATGTTCCAAATGCAGAGGAATTTTCAGTATAACACAGCTTTTCAAAACTGTGAAATAATACAAATCTCACTGTTTCCAAGGGGTGAGGCATCATAGCCTGTCAGATCTCATGTTTCCAGGAAACATTAACTAAGACATAAGCAAGCTCACCAACTGCTCTTCTTAACTGAGTGCCTCACTCGGCTCCTTTCAGACCAAGCTGCAGGCTCTGGTCCATCAGGATAGCTGGTAGACTGATTTGTCTGCAGGGTGTACAGCTCTGATCTCTCTGGCAATGCAGCAAAGCAGAATGCAATGCTAAAATTGCCTTTGTTACTGCTCTTGGCAGTTACCAGTGACTATGCAATGAACTGAAGTAATTTAGAACTATGGAGTTTTAGAAAGAGCAGGACTTAAAATAATAAAACAGTCATCAGACCTTTCTGCTGCTGCCTAAGTCTCCTTGGCCCTGGATCAGGACAAACTGAGCTTTGCTAGGTTTGTAGAGAACCAGTCCTGCCACAGCAGCTACTCTACTTTGCCTGCTTGCTGCCTTCCACTACAGCCTTTCTGCCAACAGCACTGGGATTTGTAGTGCTGTGACACTTTGTGATTGCATTCACATTTGTAAATTGTTTAACTTGATCCTGAAAACAAGAGGAAGACAGCCTTGTTCCAAATGCTCACTAGATCCAATCATTAACAAGGGATCTAGTTTCTACCAGGATATCACCAGCAAAAACAAGGCTTACTTTCAGCATGAGCAGTGTTGTTTGTCTTCTTGAAAAACAGCTGACATTGTGACTCGGGGGCATTAGATCCACCATTACTAGGATAAAGGCTGTGAAAAGTGGTAATCAGCACTGGGAATGATGCATGCTTCAAGGAAGAGAGAAGAGGCTGAGAGGGTGTTGTGGTTTAACCCCAGCTAGCAACCAAGTACCCCAGAGCCATTTGCTCACTCCCCTATCAGCAGGACGTGGGAGAGAACTGGAAGAGTAAAAGTGAGAAAACTCGTGGGTTGAGATAAAGACAGTTTATTAGGGAAAGCAAAAACCACACACACAAGCAAAGAAAAACAAGGAATTAATTCACGACTTCCCATGGGCAGGCAGGTGTTCAGCCTCTCCAGGAGAGCAGGGCCGCTTCACGCCTCAGCAGTGACTTGGGAAGACAAACACTATCACCCCAACCATGCCCCACTTCGTCCTCCTTCCCCCCACTTTGGTGTGGAATATCTCTTGGGTCGGTTGGTGTCAGCTGTCCCAGCTGTGTCACCTCCCAACTTCCCAAGCACCTCCAGCCCCCCTGCCAGTGTGGCAGTAGGCGAAGCAGAAGAGGCCTTGACACTGTGCAAGTGCTTCTCTGCAATAACAAACATCACTATATTATCAACACTGTTTCCAGTACAAATCTAAAACACAGCCCCATGTTAATCACTGTGAAGAAAATTAACTCCAGCCCAGCCAAAACCAGCACAGACAGTAAGAACAAAGTTGAAGGTAACAGAGTAGAGAGAGATGGAAATACAAGCTGCTGGAACAGTGGCAGCCCTACCTGGGATGATGGAGAGTGAAAACCATATTTTCCAAACAGACAGAGCAAAGAAATTTCTTTTTGCCCATGTGTCAGGGCTGCATTTTGACCTTTATGGTTTGCACATGATTGTGGAAACAGTCAAATTCTTCCTAAACCTTCAGAAAAAAAGCCAAGCCAAACCAAACCAAACCAAAAACAAACAAATAAAACAGAACCAAGTTTGTTTCACAGAAACATGATTGTAGAATGCCTCACTATTTTAAACCACCCTTCTGAACTCTGCAGCTGTAGTGTAGGTGGGAGGTGGCAATCCAGACCTCTGAGTGCCAAGAACTGGCAAAGTAGTTAAGACATATTAGCTTGGGACTGGAAAGGAATTGTTGTTTAGGTAATTCCTTGTCATCTCCTCTAGAACTGCTGAGTAGTGACTTACGTTATTACAACTGCTATACCATTTTCCTGTTTGTAGTCACCACAGCTTCCTATTAAATGGCAATTTGGTTATATATGAAAATTTTATATGTAATACAGTATCTTTAACTATCTCATGGGGCCACATACTCCTCATAAAATTATTGCAGTTTGATACTGCAATATTGTTGCATGGCAGCTCTGCATAAATACTTTTAAACCTATTCTAGAGTTAAATCCCTAAAAACTGACCTATGCTCCTGAGTGTCAACCCTGAACCTTATCAAAGTGCCCAGGACCCTGTGCATGCACTGGGGAGAGAGCAAAATAACCCCATGACTCAGAACCCCACTCACCTCCTTCAGAGACCTGCTTTTTCCTTCTACCAAGCACCATCTGCCACCACCATGATGCTGCTGCCCCTGCTGAGCTCAGCTGTGTCTCTGTGCAGCACCATGTTCTGCAGTGTCACATACCCCAAAAGACTAGTAGACTAACTTTCTTTCTTCACCTCACTGGGAAGCACAGAAGGAAGACAAGTCAGAAATGGCACTTCAAACATTGCACAGGTGATGATGCTAACCTTCCATTGAGCCGTAGCTATTACATTCTCCTAAGATTTTCTATCAAGAAATCTGTGTAAACAAACTCTGCATTTAATTCCCCCTCTGCAATAACTAGAAGCAAAGGCTGATCTTTCAGGAAGGTGACAAGGTTCAGGGTTTTGCTGGGATGAGCTCACCCAGCAGTACAGCAGCAAAGAGCTCAAATAAGTTCCATTTGCAATTACTTTTTTCCCTAAAGAAATTAGATCTCAAAAATTACAATAAGGTACATAACAAGAAATGTTATATTTTTATTACATCCTATTCACATATTTATCGTTCAGAATTCCCCTACTGTTTATCAAACTTCACACAGCTATCAACACTTATTTAAAAGGCCTGTAATGGTGAAATTAATACTCCCTTACAAACTTACTTTTCACAGCTGTGTGTTTGAATTATACCATAAAGTTTGTGAAATTGAAAACAACGCATAAATCATATTTTATCAAATGAAAATTTCTAAAATATATTTTGTACTTGACTCCCAAGAGCCAACATCTCTGTTCCTATTTAATTTCTGGGTGGGAAAAGGTAATGTTTTGCAAACACATACTAAAAGAACTTCTTATGCCAAGGAAACAAAAGCAAAGTTATAAGTGAGATGCAAAACCCACAAGTCAGGCCTCACATGTTACACTCACCTCAGAGACAGACATATCACTTCCACTTTTGTTGGCCCGTTTTTGTTGTCCCTCTCTTCAGCACATACAGTAAGTGCATAAGCCTGCACTCAGGATGAGAAATATTTAACAAGAATAAGGCTCTCTAAAGAAGGCTTTCAGTCTGAAATTATTCTTTACAAGTGTTAGTACTTTTAGTTTTGAGAAAATACAAATCCACTCCTAACCTTTTTGATGTGTATACAGACACTTCTGCATATTTATTTTATGGTACTTTTTATTTTCTAATGCACAATCCCTACAGATATCTGCATGTAAAAAGATCTATGCACAAGACCTGGTCTCATATCACAGCTTAACTTAAAGAAAAAAAAAAAAAAAAGAAGACTGGGAATTAAAATGTCCATGTCAAGACCGAATTTCGGGGAGTTTTTCCTTTGGTTTCAAGAAGTCATGGAACATTCCCTACCATAAGGTGCTACTCTCCTCTCCTTTCTAGCTTTGATAGCATTCACTATCACTGGAAACAATTCCCAATGTTTCCTCCCTACATTATGGAAACAAACACTCAAAGTTTATGATTATGATTAAATACATAATGGTGGTAGTAAATAGAGTGAAATAAATATCTGAGCAGCAGATAAATCTGAATCCAGAGTTGAATTCGGTAGAAAACCTGTTGCATCCCACTGAAGATCTCCATATGACCAAATATCTGTAGAACTTTTAGAGCTGTAAAATGCCTCCATGGCTAGCTATAAACTCCTTGGGATGTATTTATAGTTCATAGGGAAAAAAAATAAAATGTAAGATTAACTCACTTGGTACAGATTTGAAGATTTTTATATGAGAGATTTCAAGTGAGCAGAGAGATAGAACTGATTACATGTTTCAGGAGTGTACAATTCCTTTTACCTCACACTTCATACTAGACAGGAGTCACACAAGGCACCAATGGGATATGCTGGAGCACAGGTTTCCCTACACAGAGACGGTACCTGCTTCTTGTCTACCTCCTCTATCAATATCAAGTAACCAAAAGAGATTTGATACAGCTGCTGGCCGGCTACAGCTTAATCCAGAGTGCACTGAGATAAAGCTCAGAGGCTTGAGGAAGCACCAAAAGTCTTAGCAGAGATTAACTCAATCCCTTAACTGAAGTAGAGCATCTTCTATTACCTACTTGGTCTCACAGGGAAGAAGCCTAGTTGGCAGAATGATTTCCTGTAGATGTTAGAGTTGAGGCCACTGCCAAGGTTCATGTTATATAACCTGGCTCTGCGATGATGGTTCCTCATACATACAGCCTATCCAGAGAAGTTTCCCTAGTTTCTGTTGGTTGTAAACTATTCTATTCTTCTGGAATTTTGTTCGCTATTTTTGTTTGGGTTTGGGGGTTTGGGTTTTTTTTTTTTTTTAAGGTTTTGTTTATTTGAAATCATCACAATTTCAGTGTGACAAAGTGTTTTGAAGAACATATGTACTAGGGTATCCCAACAGCCCCTTTAGCAATAACAGATTTGCTGAAGCTTTCCACAATAACTATTTTCTGCAAAAGAGACTTTATTTTACCTAGCAGAGCCTGGCATTGTCCTATTTGTCCATTTTGCAACGTTTGTCTCTGGCCAGAGCTATACAAGGAAAGGAAATTGACTACACAAACACTGTCAAATACTTGAATTTTTTTACTTTTTACTGTAATTTCTAGCAATTTCAGATGTTACAGAGCCTCTTCAGAGAAACTGCTGTAAAATACTAGCTGAAAATGGAAATCTACTAGGAATCACATGTTTTACATGAATTATTATGAGTATATCCAAAAGGACAGCTACCTAATCGACAAAACATCCATAAATATTTACTTCCTGCTAAGTAAGATAACGTGCATGAAAAAACAAACAACAACAACAACAACAAAAACCCAACCAAAAAAAAACCCAACAAAGCAAAAACAGAGATTAAGCTTTCAGACACCTGTAAAATGTGCTGTTGTAATGTTACTTCCCACCAAAGTCCCAGTAGATTTGCACTGTTGCTGTGCTAAATGCTCTACAGCATAAAAGCTAGTCATTTAGCCAACTTCTTATGCACCACTTTTATTGGTATAAATCTGAAGTAAAAGATCTTATTCCACATGTATTCAGCTTACCAGTTCACGAAGGATGAAGACCCTGTGCACAAACATTCTTTACCTAAAGCCACAGCTCTCTTTCACTAGATACTAGACATGGTGGGAGAGAAATGAAAAAAGCAATTACTTCCTGGCTCCTAATAGCAGAATAGTCTTTTCTTTTTAAACTACCAGTATTAGTCTCTTATGTCTCCATCCTCAGCTTAATAACAATGCAAGTTGTTGTGAGATAACATTATACCTTTAAGAAATAATAAATGCAAGCACATTAAAGCTTTTACATCAGCAGTCACAATGCTGATCTGTAAGCTGACATAACCATCATTTAGAGCAAAACAAGTCCTTTCACAATGTCTTCATTTTGGGCACCACCTTTCCCTCAATTATACATAAGCAGCAAAACAGCTGTCAACTTCTGAACTCATTCAAATGCCTTATTTAATTAGGCTTTGGTTTACAGCATAACTCCTTTCTAAGGTTAAACTTGAACTGGCAAATAATTGACAATCAGCAAATATTAATGTGAAAGAAATTGAAAGATGGCAGATAGGGTTTGCAGAAGTTAAAGGAATTGTGTCAGTAAATAATGACACAATAATTTTGTCATTGCTTCTACCTTCAGCCACAAAAGGCAAGGTCAGTCCCTTTGAGTAGCCAAATCCAGTGGAGCTGAAGTTTGGTAGAGAAGCAAACAAGTCATATAAAGCCCTTAGTTAACTGCTTAATTGCTTAGTCAAATGTCAATCTTTAATCACATGGAAGACAGGCAATTTAGATATAAAACATGCTGTGTTATTTATTGACAAGAGTAGTACATTCTGACCACAGGCTCTCTTTAAAAAAAAGTACCAAAAGAAGCTCAGTTGGAGTTCCAAAGATCATGTTATTTCTATAAACAGACATATAAGCTTGAGTACAACATCAGCAATGGGAAGTAGTATTGCACCTAGTAATACTGGGGTGACAGAGCTTACTAAACTCCAAATCCCACCCAAAGATCTGAAACCACTATTTTCTTACTCAGAAATGCTTGCTACTTAAATAGCTGAAAACTGAAGTTTTATGGTCAGCAAAAACAGAAGTTTTGTGCAGAAAAAATGCTGAATCCTTGAACCTGTGAAAATAATATGGTTTAGTTAATGTAATTATGGATTAATTGAAAAAAAAAACAAAACACGTATTTCAACATTATTGGAGTCTCAAAAAGCTTATAATGTGCTTTACATGATTTTTAAAATTATTTTGATCTTTGCAAACCATTTTGATACTCAACCGCACTTGAACTCTTTGAAATTCATCAGTACAAGTTCACAAAGAAAAATGCCATGTCTCTGTGAAATCCTTTACATTTTCTTCTGAGACAGAATGTTGCATCCCCTCTTTCATTTGCAGCCCCCAAAAGCTTGGCAAGACAAGAACTTCATAACTAAACACCAATGAGCAGCAACAGTGAGCCTGAAGCTCCCTGTCACCAGACCAATGGCACAGGCCCACTGCCCATCACAGCAAGTCAGGATCTCCCTTCATTTGGGATGTGGGTGAACAAGGGAGATGAAAGGACAGAAAGCAACCTGGGCCCCTTCACAACCAGATCCCAATTCCAGCTTTCCTCCCACAATGATCTTCTTCACTGCAGATGCCACTGCACAGCTTAACTCTGCTATGCTGCTGAATGTTCAAACAATATTAACCATGCCTTGTAGCAAGGACACACCAGTTTGTTTTCTACAATTCCCAGGGAAAACTCCATGAAAGAAAATGAGGATTTAAGCCATAGTGGTTTTAAAATACACACACAAAATACAGGAAATGCCGATTTTTAAGATCACACAAGAAAGAAGAGTGTTACATATGTACATGCATCATGCTACTCCAATTGCTCACTCACCTTTTCTCCAGAGAGGCCTGATCTTACTCAGTAATTAGGGCAAATGTATGAGGACATGGAATAATAACCACTCATGCAACAGAAACCTGGAACTTGACAATGGTTTAGTTCCATTGATTTGCAATGTGAATACCATGTATGGGTTTCCTTGTAGAAACAGATTTTAAATACTAACTGCAGGAAAAAATGGCTGAAGTACAGTATATTACTGCATTGCTATATTTTTTTTATCCATTAATGCTATAAACCTGCTTATATAAAAGATTTTAAACTAAAACTGAACAGGAAATATGAAAGCCACTTCTTTTTCAACTAAAACACGTACGTATATGTTATAAATCAAAGGGTGTATTAGTAAGAAGTTCAAAGTTCTGATGACTACAGAATTGCATTTGGCAGAGCTAATGTCCTTTCAAATGGTTACTCACAATCTCACCATATACTCATGCTTTCACACAACCACACCACTCAGAAACAGGACAATCTTTTTAACACTGAAGCTGAGGAATTTTTTTCATTTCATATAATTTTGCACCAACATCCTAGGAACACTTATCAATGCATATCAGTAAACTGTTAAGTATGAGAGAGTATAAGCAAAAAAACAGTTAATGCCAGGTACTTGTCTCTGTTGTAAGATATCTGATGTCATTTTCTGCTTGGATTAAGAAGCCATGCATATGCACACTGACAAATCACTAAACCAAAATTGGAATTCTATCCTCAAAAAATCTATCAACTAATGTGAATATAAAAAATTCAAAAGCAGACAGAGGAAATGTCTAGATTCAGCTGGTTTTGTACATGTACAAGGAGGGCTGAAATATACCTTTATTTATAAATTATATTAATGCAACAGATTAATCTTGCACACATGTAATGTACCAGCCAAATACAATGGGGCAGATAAAATTCAGCAGCTGGCATTAGACAACTTTTATGTGTCCTAAGAAAGTTACTAAACACAAAGTGTCATGCACTGAACTTTCCGAAGAGGAAAGCATTGACTGAGATGGAAAACAACAATACTTAGACAAATCCTCCCTTCCCCACTTACCCATCTCGCTTATTTTGGGATGCACAGTCAACCAAATTCAGTTCTTGCAAACCTTCCTTTACATAACACAGTCTGTTCGACACACATGAAAACTCTAACATATCCACTGCACATTTAGTGACAGCATCATAGTCTTGGCAAACTAAGAAACTCCTGAAATGAAGCATCCAACATGTCAACTAACTCACAACTGTTACAAAATACAAGCATCATGAAGCTTATTCTCCCACAGACTCAAGTTCACATTTGCCCCATTTTGAATTAAAGCATTTTCTCCCTGACTTACAGAACCTTACAAGTGCAAATGGAAAATCAAGCTCTACTTTTCACTTATTGTCAATAATAAAGGGCTTGTTGACCAAAGTCTCCAGACGGGTCTAAGGATTAGCTGGGTTATGCAAGTGATTATCCAAGGTTAAAATAATCGGCCACTGAAATTATGAGCAAGGACAATATTTGTCCTTCCCTTGTTACTGGAATTGTTGAACAGAGGACGGTAAGAAAAAACTTGCCACTACCTCTGCTTTTGCCGGGGACAAGCAACAATGTTACAAGCAGTTTTGTAAAGCTCTGTCCATATTAGAAGCACTGCCTCTATAAACTACTCCATGAAACTGCCTCTACTCCTTTTCAAGCAAGACACCACCAGCTTGCATCTAAACTCTGTCTCAGCTGAACTTTAAACACCACAGCTATAAAAAAATTTCACTTTCCATGTGCCTGAAACATCTGAAATGCCATTTTCGTAAATTCCTTTCAGACACAGTATGTAATGCAAGCTGAAAAAACAAATGTCTTGCTACATGCTTCAGCAATGCACCCTCAATGTCTTTGCAAACCAGTTCAACAAGCAACTCGATTTTTTCAAATTCCTTAAAGTTATCTGCATGTCCCTGTGACTCATCCAGTAGCACCAAAATTGCTAAAGAACCCTGTGGGAACTCATCCCAGGATCCTGTGCTGTTTGTTTTAAACATTACTTCTTTATTTGTGATATTTTAGCATCAATTTTATCACAGACAGTGAAAACTACGCAGTATCAATCCTTTGCTTTGCTTACTCAGTATTTCTAAGGTTTGTGCTGCAAAACACAAACAAAACTTGTAATCACAATTCATGATACAGCTGAAAATGGTAATTTTAAAATACCTACAATAAATGCGGGTTTTTTTTAAAGTTTGGGATATTCACAACTTTGAATGAGCTATTTATATCCAACCCAAAACCTAAACAGTCTGAATACAAAGGTTTTAATCAGTCAAATGCATCACTGAGTCTTTAGTGATGCCATATTTTCATGCATAGAGCCATCTGAGTAGCCATTTTCCTCATAAACTACCTCTGTTCCTCATGAATAGATCCATGTCTGCACGTTTGCAGTACTCTCACTTCAAAACAGTTTTGTGAACATTCGGTAGTTAAGCAGCAGTGGACTAGAAGGACTGGCTTTTTTCCACCACTATTTGCACTTTAAAGAAAAAGCATGACTGTACATGTGAAGAAAATATAGTCTGTATTTACCAATATTTTGAAAACAACATAGTATTTAAATCTACTCTTTGTACCACATAAGTGAGTACCAAAAACGCCATCAATCCTGCAGCTCTTTATCACCTGTCCTCAGTCAAGACTGATGCATTTCAGTTATTTAGTTACTTTTTAATCCTAATTTTAACCCAGTACTCTCCCGTTGTTTAAGGATGAGGCCTTCTAGTATTTTGAGACCAGGGATCGACTTGTAAATGCACACACACACAAGAGTACTGTTTAACAACTTGCAAGGGATTTGTATCTTGTAAGGAGAGTAGAAAGCTGGATCTCCTTACAATACTACCCCTATTCAAGTGACAAGAGGGTGCTGAGGTATCACTGGTGACAGGACAAATCTCAAGCAAGTTTGGGACTAGCACAGATGGAGATTCCCAAATACCACTGTCCAAGGCAAGTGTACACGGTCCAGCAGAGAGCTGCCACTAGCAGCTCAGGTACTATGATTGAGAACTCTTCTAAGGCATATTAATACACAAAAATGTTTCCCATTGGCAAAAATATACTAAGATCTCCTGCAGTAAAAACATAATTACAGATATTCAGTTGCCTATAAATGCTTGCATTTCTTTCACATATTGACAGACCAGAATTACCAGTGGTTAATATTTGTAAGCTACTATGCCCCTTCTTCCCACCTCTTGATAGGGGAAACTAAGGCAGAGAAACTAAATAAAGGGTCCTGTGAACCCACCCGCAATTCTTCACCAGACCGGGAATGCAGAGGGCAGAGAAAAAAGAGCACAAATAAAATTATATTCTTTATTCATTCCATTTTAGCTGTGAATATTCCTATTATACAAATACAGTATAAATTCCAAAATCACAATATATTACAAAATAAAAAAGTACAAACTGCATTACTTAATAAATATACCTAACAAGTTAATCAGAAAGTAGAAGAGACAGAATTCAGATTGGAAACATTTAAATGTTTGACCCAGCAAACCATACAAACCTCAATTTAAATACTTTTTTTCTTTTAAACCATAATGTAGAATACCATTCCTGATTTCTTGATTAGAAAATAACATCAAGTGAATAAAATGTTGTGATCAGATAATGATTTGTTGGAGCGATACCAGTGCCAAAAAAGAAGCAGAGCTTATACAAAAGACACCATAACCCCAGAAACAAGAACACAAACACTGAGGTGCAGCCAAGGCAATTATTGCCAAAGCAGGAGACTATTATCTAGTCACAACATTCTATTGCAAGTTAATGTTGTTATTAAAGATAAATAATATAAATGGAGAAGAGGGTGAGCCAACCAGGCAACAAGAGGCCAGTTTACTCAAAACAGTAATTAAATACAGAAGAGTCAATTGCTCCCTGTGCTGTTCACGTGTAGCTGCATTCCAACTGGCTCCAAGGACCTGTTCTGTGCTCCAGGCAGAGAAAGCAACTGTTCCTAAAAGCATTCAGTTCTTACTTTGACGCACTTTTACAAAAGCCATTGTTTTAATTCTGCAAGAAAATACCCACAATGTTTTCATCAGTTTGGGGGGGGGACAGTTTTACATCAACTTCATCTGGTAAAAATATAAGGTTTATGGGTAAAAAACACAGCAAAAAATAGCTGTTACATCATAAGCCTTATTTACAAAAACTGTTTACAAATATTTTTGGCTGTACAGCTGAAAGCCAGATACTAATGTATGATGTAGAAGATGGAGGTAACAGTTTAAAAATAGTGTGCAAAAAATACATTCTTATAGAAAATAGACAGTGGGGAGGGGAGACACAAACATACACGGAGAAATCTGCTTGCAAATAATCCGAGGCTACGTTTTTACAACAGAATATTACAAATACATTTGTATTTATCCCCCCACAATCTACAGTCCTTCTCAGTCTGGGGTGCTGTTGCTTCATTAAGGATTAAGGCATCACCATCACAGCCAGCACACCTTCTAACTCAGTCCCTGCAGCAAAGCTCCCAGCCCGCGACCCGGGTGGTCTCATGAGCAGGCGTTCTGCTCAATGTACATCTTGGACAAGGACACTGCCATGGACTTGGCCAGCTCTTCATCCCGCCTGCGCTGTACCTGAGTCTGTCTGCACCAAGCCTCGTACTCTGGGTTGGGGCACATGCGGTCGAGCACAGCATCGTAGTGCCCGTTGCTAAGCCAGCTCAGCCAGATACTGGCGCGCGTCGGGTCCTCGGGCCCCAGGTAGTGAACCATGGTGGAAACGGTGGGGCTCTCGGGCCGCCCGCCCGTAGTGAGGTGGATGTTCACGTTCAGCATCTGCCCCATGGCCAGCAGCTCCGGGTAGCCGGCCCAGGCCCCGTCCTGGGCGGCGGCGATGAGGAACTCTCCCACGTCGCCCTCGATGATGGGGTTGAAGTGGTCCAGGTGGTCGGCGATGTAGTGCACGGTCTGCTCGCGGAGCTCGCCGTGCAGCCGCTGGTCCCCGTACACCGCCTTGCAGACGGCGCGGTACAGGCAGTTCCCGTCGGGGATGATGTGGAAGCGGAACCGGCCCTTCTGCCGCAGGTACTTGTCCTGCTTCTCCACCTCG
>VXBX01002499.1:154713-164896 GCA_013400415.1 Scytalopus superciliaris | reverse complement strand
CTGCGGGCACCCAGCGGGGCCGTCATGGACAGTGCGGGCACCCAGGGGGGTGACGGTCACTGCGGGCACCCAGCGGGGCAGTGACGGTCACTGCGAGCACCCAGGGGGGTGACGGTCACTGCGGGCACCCAGCGGGGCAGTGACGGTCACTGCGAGCACCCAGGGGGGTGACGGTCACTGCGGGCACCCAGCGGGGCAGTGATGGTCACTGGGATCACCCATCGGGGCGCTGCCCGCCGCCGCCACACTGATGCCGGTCCGCCCGCAGCCCCGCTCTGCAAACCGCCGCGTAATGACAGGAGAGACCCCAGCTAAAATACGGGTCTCACCAAGATCGTTGATATTTGCTTCATTAGTGCCTCTGCTGGCTTTTAGCCTCATCTGTAGTATAAATAAAGTCATACCTAAGCCTCTGTCCATGGAGGATGACGTGATCTGTGCACTCTGGATTTGATCACATTCTCATGCTGATCAAGAAACACCAGCTTACATGATGATCAAATACTAACACAGACATTCATTCCTAACAACAGACGGAACAAAGGTACTGACATATGTAATTTCAAAGTGATATTTTAAAATTAAAGAGAATCTGGATTCCATCCTGCAGTCTCTGAATATTTATCTTCAGAAAAGTGTCAGTAATCCAGTTATAGATCGTAAGACTTTAAAAAACAAACGACCAGAAATCCCTCTATTTGCATATCCTGAAAAATTTCATTCTTATTCCATTTACATTGATTAAAAAGAATGTAAATAGGATCACTTGCAACACACTGCAGTTGAAAATAATTGTTTCTTTGGAGCCTTGGTTGTATTTTGGAATCATGTTCAGGGATCTATTTCCTGTCTTCAGTCTCTGCAATTGATTCCAGGGCTGCCAGCAACACAATAGGGAGTTTACACAGAAAACATATTCTGACCCCCTCTGCTATCTTGCATGTTGAAGGAAAAATGCTGAAATCCCTCATGCAAAAAAAAAAATGTGGATATTCATGGGAACAGTTTTCACATCCATCTTAGCTTTTTATTCTGGATAAAACACAGGTGTTGATTCGATGCATTATTGGGAATCTTTTAACAAAAATTTACAGACTCAATATATATCCAAAATTTTGCTTTCGAAGATGAAATGTAAGAGGTGTATCAGATACGAGTCAAAGCCCAAATGTCCTGACTTACCTGCCAGAGCCAGCCAGAAAGTTGATATCTTTAGAACAAACGGTGATGGGCCTTATCCCAGGAGCATTTCTGGCAGCCTGTTACAGGAGGATAAGATATTACAACTGCTCTGAAATTACAGAATGACTCCTGTATTTCAGAATGTTCAGAACTCTGTTTTAAATATAGCTTGTGAGCCCAGTCAAGAGTCTTTATTGCTGGACTAATCAGTACTTAGAGAGGAATACATATTGATCAAATTGTAGTAAACCAAAATCTTCCCTCTTTGGAATGAGAGCTTGGAGCAAAGGAAAGATTCCTATCTAGTTTCATTTCTTAGTCAAAACCTGAAAACATCTTTTCCCAAGTTAGCATGTTCTAGTATATTGATACAATATTTAATGTAAAACAACAGGAAACTACCCCTTCCCTAGGTTGTTTAAAATATGCCAGTAGCTCTTCATTGTGGGTTTGATCATTTATAAAGATGTAGATTACTAATGTTCATCATTTCCTCTCCTGCTTTTTTTTTTTTCTTATCATTCAGAAAAGGTATCTATAGTTTTGCTTAGTGAATTGTGCTGTCTGCTTGTAAATGCCAGAGCTTGAATACAGGATGGTGGTTTAAAGTCTTCAATAGTCTGGTAACAGAGCAAGGGGAAGAGAGAGAGGCAGCTTTTTCTGTTAGAGAACAGTAAATGGATGCAGCAGAATAAGAGCACTTCTTTCAGGACTAAGAGCTGCATTTTGAGTACTCAGTACTGCAATTTTCTTTCTTCTAGGATATTACAGAAACTCCCACTAATGACTGTTCTGCCTCTCCAAAACCATAGGTTATTTGGGACAGTAGTACATTAACGGATGGGCAGCTGTTTAATGCTGATTGTTCATTACAATGAGGTACAATGCTTGTGGTGTTTCATTTGAGGAAAGAAACAGATTTTTGTATGCCCAAATTACCATCATGTTAGTATTCTAATGCTCTACTGTAGCATATTCTGGACAAAAATCTTGTTAATCTCTGAATAAAAATCCAAATAATATCCTGAAATACATGCTAAATATGCCAGCAGTTTTTCATAGTGATAACAAATAGATTGCTCTATTTTTCTCTTTTCCTTTATAAAGTGTTTTTCTTATATTTTCAGTTAAAATGCACATAATAAGCTCTCTAATAAGATTAACATACAATCATAATCTGTTACTAGGTAACTGAGAGACAAAACAAACATTGTAACCACTGTCTTGGTGTTAATAGTATACTACTTTTGATATATTCATTACCTCCCATGTGAAGTAAATGGAAAGAGAAGCTCACCTTGGTGTTTTACCTGTGTTATTTAACTCTGACACTGTAATGTAACCAACATTTTTCATAACTGAGCACCCACAGTTAGTCACCCGTACTGGGCCTGAGGGAAATCCTGTCTCTCTGGATGTCCAAAGACAATAATTGAACCACTGCCAAACAAGCATCTCATGGCTAGCTTTCAACTCTCACACAAGGAGTTACCTTTACTTCCTAAAAGGGCATTTTCTTGGATATTTGATATCTGGTTTTAACAATAACATCCTAAACCATGGTCTGCTCCCAAGAGTAATCACAGAATAGCCTGTGTTGAAAGGGATCTTAAAACTCATCTAGTTCCAACCCCCTGCCATAGGCAGGGTCACCTTCTACTAGACCATCTTGCTCAAAACTCCATCCAACCTAGCCTTGAACACATCCACCACCACCATGTGCAGGACCTGGAATGATCAAGTGCTATGAGTAGAAATCTGGTGAAATAGATTTCAAGGAAATATTTGAATATCTTTAATGCCATGATATCTATAAAAGTTTCTGCCTTTAGTGCCTTCCACTATCAGAATATGGGTCTTTAACATTTCTCTCAGCTGCATATAGAACTGCTGTTAATTCCAGGGAAAAACTAAATTTTGCTTTATCGTGGCCTGGGTAAAACACAACATGCACATTGATTGCTTACAGAGTACTCCTGTATTTCTAACTTCTGTCACTTCTGCCTGCATGTTGTGGCCTCACATGCACTAGAGGGGTTTGGAAAGTGAGGAGAACACAATATGGAGATGCCTTTCACCGTTTTCCACAGAGTAATATTCCTGAGCTTCTGGTTCACTCATTATAGAGTAATGTACAATCCTTTGCTATTACAGAATAGTTCTCAAAACAGTCCTTGTAGTAATAAAGCATAAACATCTCCCGTGGTTAAAGTTTCTCTTGACATGACTGTTATCACTGGTTGCCCTGCACATTCCAGGAATTGTTTAGATTGTTTAGAAGGCAAACCACAATCACAAAAACAGCTGTGGAACAACACTGGTATTCACTGACGTAAAACGAAATGCATGAGAGTGGAACTACTTTTAACTTTAATATGTAGTGGATACATGATTGACATAGAAGAAACAAATTAATTACATCACCAGGAACATTTGTTAGTGAAGAAGGGAGGACAAGTTATCTTAAATGATGTATTGAATGATACTGAATAAGCATTTCCACTGCTTTTTTTTTCCCCCTTTTTGTGCTGGCATAACAGCCCTTCAGCCAGAGATATTTCTGGCTGAGGTATTTAATGAATCGATAACTTTTTGTATGTAATTGCAAAATGAAATGTTGAATTTATACTAATAATCTGAAGTGGTATATACAAAGGACAAAATGTGGAAATTACTAGAAAATAGAAAAATATATCAAGGATCTTCCAACGCAGGGAAGAAGTGCATATACACTGGAACTAGAAAGAACTTACTGATAAAACATCAATTTTATCATCTGTTGCCTGCAGGCAATCAAATCATATCATTCCTTTCAGAAAATTACCAAGGTAACTTATTCACAGTATACTCAATAAATCTGTAAAGCTGCCAGAAGCCAACAGCACTGCCAAAAGAACCAATTCTGCTCTTTCCCACTCCCATTCTCTTTTTTTTTCTTCTGATGCCAGTTGCTTTGTGATGGCTTAACTGTTATTAACTAGACTACCTACTATGTTTCACCCTAAATATATCACTAATAGAAAAAGGAGGGAAAGTGTATCCACACTTACATTGAGGTATGAGTATGCTGAATACAACAAGGGCTGTGTCTCAGAGAGCTTTGCCTCACAATTTGTTGTTCAGCTTCTGCTATATTAAAATTTAATTCACTGTATGGGTGCACCAGTCATTAGAGATGTAACAGATGCTATGACATCATGTGGCAAGAGTTTGTGGAAAAAGGACTGTTGGTGATAAATATAGACATCTGCTCATATCTCAAGGGCTCAGGTGGTATCCAACTTGATAAGTGAGTCTCTAAATGTGAGCAATGACGCAGGTCAAGTCTCTCCTTTCTGCTCAGAAGTGTAGGCAGCATTTGGGGTGGTCACTGTGCACAGAGCCTTATGATGCTACCAGAAGGGGAAAAAAAAAACAGATCTGCAATGCTGTTTCCTCTGGGGAAAAAAAAATGGTAGCAATAATGTGATGTAAACAAACTTTATAGTGTGTAAGATGTTTAGAAATGTTGTCTTCTCTATTTTAATAAACCTTAAAAGACATTAAAGTGTTCACAATGTCTTTTTTTTTTTTATCAGTTACAAGAAATAAGTCACCTTCTCTCCCTTTCATGTTGGTTAACAGCAACTTTAGGGTTGAGGAAAGTAGATACTTTGGCTAATGCCAAGAGTGGACAGAGTTCTGACAAGGACAGACGTGAAGAAGCTAGGGGAAGTAGGCAATACAGAAATACCAGAAGCAGGAAATCAACACTCACAATTACAGGAAATATTATTAATAGATTAATCTTGATAAAAACTGTAAGCATAAAATAACTGTGGTAGAAGAGAAGGTGCAATACTGCCTAGTCTTGAAGTGAAAAAATACTCCTGTGAGGTGGCAAGCAGCCAACACTTCCACTTTTGGTGGCCTCACAACCAAAAGACTTTGAAAACAGACACTTCCATAAAGAAGTGTCCTTCACAACCTTGCAATGCACACCTTTCCCTGCCTTTCTGCCATCAATAAGCAGCAAAAGGAGGAATCATCATTTTACAGAGAGAAGCAAGTGTCACAGAAAACCACATTTCATCATTCATGTTTTGAGAGTCACGGCATAGCACGTAATTAGATTAGCCAGCTTTGTTGTTCCACTGCCAAGTCCTTCCTGTGGGAAAAGGTTGTGGTTATGTGCTACATAACCAGCTCAGCAAGTCATGTCAAATCCCTGACGAAATGCAGGAAAGAGCTTACCTCATCCCAATTAAAAACCTGCTCTGTTTCCATATGTGTGGCACAGAGCTCGCTGTTATGGCACGGCCAGATCACAGCTATTTAATTCCACTGTCTTAACATGAAAAAATAACACAGGTAGAGCCATTAGAGAGGAGGGATGACATCAATTCATCCTGATATCCTATGCTGTGTAAATAATTAAAGCTCTCCTAACGCACCTAAATGTACAATATGGAATTATTTTTTCTCATCTGAATTTTCAAAGTTCTAATATAACAAGAGATAATTTTTGAAAACCATTTATAACAATGAGCCTGGATCTGAAATATTGTTCATTGGAAGAAATCAGGGACAGTTACTCTCCAGTTAGTGGATTTATACCAGTAACTCCAATCAGAATGGAATCTTTACTCCATTTCTTTAGTATGAAATACAAAGTAGTGTTCCTGAGGCTTTAAGTGAGTATCTACAGAAATAATAAAAGAAGATTCTAGCAATTTGAGAGTTTCAGAAATTATTTAAGTGTAATTGAAACATTAACATTGTTACAAAGAAATCCTAGTTGTAAGAGTTACATTATCCATGCATGAAAATATAAACTTTCTTCAAGTTGTGATTTATATGTAAGCACAATTTTATGAAAATTAAGAATTAACTAATTAGTAATTCAGAGTAAGAATCCCAAGTACAGTCAGGTTCACTATGTCAGGCCTGGACACACAGGGTTTTGTGCATGTCCATCTGATTTTGATACAAAATCACTATAGGAAATTTAATATACTAATCTTGCTGTATCTAAATAAAGTATCTGATACTGCATGGTACCAAAACAATGAAGATAGGGCTTAGAACAAGAAATAGAAGATGGTGATGGGCCTGACTAGAGGAGAGACAAGTGAAGATAATTTAGAGGAATTGTTACACTGAAAGAAGCTTTCTAGTGGAGTTCTTCAAAGGTCCATCTTGGGACTGACTTTAATATTTTGATAAATTACACCAGCACTTGGTGTGCTACTGACTTTTACTAAAGATTCAGAGCTAAGCAGCATTGTTACAATAGAGATTTTTTTAAACATCCTATGGGAAACTTCTGAAGACTAGAGACAGAATTGCTTATCCCACTATATGAAATTCAACAGTGCAAAATGAAAGGGCACCCACCCCTTTTCCGTTATTACACATACATCTGTTATTACACATCTGATGTGATGTAGCTTTCAAAAGGACAAATAAGGTCCTAGAACACAGCGGATGAGAATGTATCCAAAATAAGTATTTATTGTAGAATGGACTTGTGAGACTTAATCTGGAATACTCTATACATTTCTGGTCAACATTGCCTGAGGACATTGAATTTTGACTGGAATGAGAGCAAAGGGGAATTAGAATGATCAGGGCATTGGTGGCTATCTAACAAGAGGAGACAACTGTTCTTGGCTTGCATTATCTAATGAAGGTTGAGAAGGGATCTCTATAAATACATCACAAATGAAATACTAGGGAGTAAGAAGAGCTTCCTAAATTAAAGGTAGTGTTGGCCAAAAAGAAATGGATATGAACTGGCAATGAATAAATTTAGTCTTGACTCACAGCCTTGGCTTTCAGATATGATATAACTGCAAATAATTTTATTAAAGGATCCTGGAAACAGAATACTAGCAGCAGCACAGTGAAATTAGGATGGCCTATGAATGTGAGGACCATTATGGTTTAATGATAACAGAGGGCAATAGCTGGGGAAAGACTTTGATCTTAATGTGCATTAAAATCTCATCCCACTTCTTTGTTCCATTTATGTCTGTTGCCTGGGTTTTTCTGTTCTGTCATTCTCTCCCCCTGCAAATACAGCTCTCTTCTCAAAATGCTGCTACATATACTTCTTCCAAATTGTACAAGGACTTACAGTAAATAGTTTAAACAAAGAGCAACTCTCTCTTACTAAGTTTGCTGTTGCCTTATCAGACTTGCAAAAGGATCTATATGCCTAAAGATCTGTGCACTTTTTCTAAAAAAGCCAGTGAGAATAAAATAGATATATTGTGTTTCTCTTAGGTCAACAAACATGGCTCAGATGATAAGAAAAATTTGGGAATGTCTATGGGATTAATTGTCATACTTGTATTGTCACCCTCTCTAAGTTAGAAAATTATTTGTTTCTCAGAAATACAGGACAAAGATTTTGGGTTCTAAGGAAAAAAATACCAAGAACTGTTAGCACATGAACCTGCTTACCTTGGAGACTCAGTCAGAAATGAATGAGCCGACAAAAACTCTTAACGACTTCAGTCAATGGAGACTGAATGTGTAAAATTATCATAATTAGAACTTGAAGGGAAAACCTGAGGTGGCTGGGAGAGGAGCTTTATCCTGTAATGCCAGTTTCATCCTGCCACTGAAACCACATTTCCAGGCCCAAAACACAAACAGACACATTGCAAACAGTCACAGAATCTTTGTTGTTCCATTCTAATATAATGGACCCCAAATATTGTGGTTCGCTTAAGCAAAAAAAGGGTATCTTGTTTTAAAAAGGTGTTATGTGCAGCTGTAAATGTCAGTTCCTTAGAGGTCAGGTTCACTTAAGCTGAGTGGGAAGCCATGGTGAGAAGCGGATGCAGAAGCCCAGTCTCTCGCTTGTGGTGCCACAGTGCTCCCTGCACAGGAAGCAGAAGCCCCAGCCAGGGAAACAGCAACGCTCCTGGAGAGATGGGACACAAAGCAGAGGCAAGTAGGATCTCATTTTCAGAGATTACAGCTAAACCCATTTTGCAATGTTAAAAGCAGTATTTTATTATGCCATAAATACTATTGCTTTAGATTTGACACCACTACCATTCCAAATCCATTTTCAGCAACTCCCAACTGGATTAAAACTATCATAAAATCCATTTCAGGGAGTTTGGTGAATGGAAACTATAAACAAGTAACTTTTGATTATTATCTCAAAAGAATCAATAGCTGTTCTTGTCCAGGCCAGACAGCAAAGACCTTTCTAAATAAACAAGATTATTATGAGTGCAGTAGGTAATTAGGGTGTGAAGCATTGATCTACTTAACATGAAGATAGTCATTAAAATAGTTAAGACCAGACTGTAATCAAAAATTAAAAAGTAACTAACACAGGGTGAAATATATAATAAACAAAGTTTTCCAGTGTTCATAAATAAATGTGAAACTTCTGATCAGAACTAATGGATACAACTTGCTCCTTTCATTGGTATCAAAGCAATATATAGGATAAAGAAATTACTTTTCTTAAGCTGTAATCTGATTCCTACATGTCATAAAAAATTTGGCAGGTTTTGCCTTGTCATGCTACAGCCTTAATAATTTTTTTATCTGTTTTGAATGGCTAATTGAACTTTTTCCCCAACCAAAATGCACTCTTCTATATATTATTAGTGTCGAAAAGTGACCTAAAAGTAAGACAGGCTTTACAAATGGTCTTTTGAAGCCATGTAACAATTTCTGCTGCTCACTCAATGACTCTTATTTTTCTATTCTGAGAATAATAGTTGAGTTACAAGTATCCATTTAAACAATTACTCAGGACATCTGACTTAATAATGAAATTGCCCTCTTTCGTATTCAAGTGACATTTGTCAATGTACTCATGATTTATCTCCTATACTATATGTAACTTCTTTATTTTCTTATCAACTACATTTTGCTATTATAATAAAGATAACCAGTTTATCCATTTTTCATCTTGAGCTCAAGGAAGAGAACAAATTCAGCATTTAATTGTATGTTGCCAGTTTGTACCACTTTCCATCTTTCTTCTGTAGATGAAAAGAGATAATGCCCAGAGCTTGCAGAAAAGGTGTAATTAATACAATTATTTTCATTATTGAAAATAAAGGTACATTTATTCCTAAAAGCCATATGAATCCCTGACGGTTCTGTGGAGTCACAGAATTTGAAATGGTTTTATCCACCTAATCATGGTGATTTATGACCCATAAAAATTATGTATCACATTGAATAGGCATAGGTGTTAATCCTAGCAAAATTCAACTCCACAGAAGAAATCATCCTGGTTTAAAATCCTTATATCTATAAGCATCTATAAGTCATTATTTGCTTCCATATTTATAGACTTGTGCCATGTTGATATGATGTTTGATATTAAACGTTTGCCATCTCTCTAGGTGTAACTTGAGTTGAAGAGAAGTTTAAGGGATTTTTAATGTAACTGCTAATAGCTATTGAGGTCAAAGAGTACTACAGGTCAAGCTGTGTGTTCAAACTTAGATTAATAACTGTATAGTTTTTTTAGCTAGCCCATACTCTCTAATTTACATCTATTAAGGGAGAATTATGAGAAAATTTTGCTTTTAGTCATCACACTATTATCACCTGACAACGTGTAAACTACAGTGTTAAAGTCTAAGCGTGTTATCACAAGGAAAGGAAACTGGCCACCCATAAAGGCTTACACTCATGTTTGACATCACCTTCTTCTAGCCTACAGTCATAAATTGCCTGAGGTTTTTAATTCTTCTACCTCCAGCACCCAAGCCACTATTCCGTATTTCCCCCATATTGTCTTCTCATTCTTGTGCACCTTAAAAAACCCATCTGAACTTCTCACCTCTGTGGTCAAACACACCGGAGGAGGGGGAAGTGGATGAAGGTCAGGATGGTCTGTGTGCGGTGGGACTCGTTGCGTTGGGACCACACTGTAAGCAATATTGTCTGAAACACGCCATCATGGGGGGGGAAATGTTCCTTGACCTGGTTTACCTGCAGTAATTACCCCGGTATCGCTCCGGTACCGCCCCCC
>VXBX01002499.1:107439-154626 GCA_013400415.1 Scytalopus superciliaris | reverse complement strand
TTGCCCCCCCCCAGGTTCGCCCCGATCCCGCCCCCCAGCATCGCTCCGGTACCGCCCCCCGGTATCGCTCCCCGCGCTCGCGTCAGTTCCGTCGGAGGGCGGGATCAGGGATACGGAGGGGGACAGGGCCAGGGACAGGNTTTGACCCTGGGTGGATATTAGGTGCCCACCAAACCCACTCTTTCATTCTCCCTCTTCAACTAGACAGGGGAGAGAAATAAAACAAAAGGCTCATGGATCAGGATAAAGACATCTGTCAGACATAGGGCAAAACTGCTGGCAGCGTCTCACAGAACCCACCCCTGTAGCCCCCCCCGCTACCAAAACCTGGCCACGCGAACCCAGTACAGCCCTCTGTCTTAAAAAAAATCAGAGAACTGAAATGATAAATACAAGCGCTTTGCCTCTGAATTTCCATTATTAACAGGAAATGAATTAACTTTATTAATGCAGTGTAGTATTGGAAGTGTTTTTCCCAATTCTTCCTGGTTTTATAGTCCTTCCGTTTCCTATTAAAAACAGGACATTACAGCACAGATCATGCTACACAAACAGGTACCAAAGAAATACCAGAATTAAATGAGCTAGCTATTGCTACGCAAGCTTTAGTCAAGGTAAATTGGGACAGTATCATAACAGAGGCTTTCTCATGCTGTAAAAAGAGGTAGTTTTGTCACTGTCATCTCTGTTTTATGTAATTCCTAAGGAATTTGCTTTGGCTTTTCTTCTGTTTTCATATACCTCTTTCTACTAAATTATATAAATGTCTGTTTTCAAAATAGAATAATATACAAGTATTGATAGATGAATTAGAGACTGGCTTACTTGTTTGTCTGAATCAGAGACAATTACATGGGGATTAAGATTTTTTTAAGGTACAAAAAAGATAAGCTTAAGTGAAAATTCTGAAGGTTTAAATCTAATAGTGGCCAAGATTCTAGGAATAAATGTGATCCTGTCAGTTCCATTGACACTTGCCTGCTGGCTGAGACCTCACACGTTTGATTAAGATCTTGTGTTTTCACCCCAACCAGCAGCCAAGTACCAGGAGCTGGTCCCTCACTCCCGCAGCAGCGTGACTGGGGAGAGGATAGGTTAGGGAAAACACAAGGAAGTAATTCACTGCTGCCCATGGGCAGGCAGGTGTTCAGCCTCTCCAGGAGAGCAGGGCCCCATCACACCTTAACAGTGACTTGGGAAGACAAGCACCATCACTCCAAAAGTCCCCCTCTCTTCCTCCTTCTTCCTCCCACTTTGTACACTGAGCATGATGTCCTGTGGTGTGGAATATCCCTTTGGTCAGTTGGGCTCCCCTGTCCAGCTGTGTCTCCTCCCAACGTCCTGTGCATCCCCACTGTTCAGCAATAACAAAAACATCACCATATTATCAACCCTGTGTTTAGTACTAATCCAAAGCACAGCCCTGCACTAGCCACTATGAAGGCAATTAATTCTACCTCAGCCAAAACCAGTGCAGGAGATTAAATAAAATAGTACAGAGCTTCTGCAAATCGCATGCAAGAGCAAATTAGAAAGAAGATCCAAATCACGTTATCTACTCTTGCACAATTATCTGTGTATCTTAATCAGTGTGTCACTGCAATGTAATGCTTAGACTTGCGAGGGAGGGTGCAGTCCGAAAGGAGGCACAGTGCAGTCTGCTTTGCAGAAGGGCCTTAGTAATTTGTGGTGGAAGACGGGTGCCTCTAGAGACCTGCAGAGGGAGATCTGTCCCTCCAAAAATGAAGTCTTTCTATCTGTCCCTTTTCTGTGTAAGAAATTTCAAAGCAAGGTGCTTTAGGTTATAAAATAATTATGTGTGCAAAAAGCTTAATTCCTAGAAAGAATAACCTTTTCTTTTTAATTCTCAGATGGTATGTACAGAGATAAGAACTAAAATTAAATGTTTCTGATATTATTTTTAGAAGCAGTATCTCATTCTACCTCTAATCCCTGAAAGACTTGAGAGTATTTTGCTCATCTGAGCCAGTCATAAGTAGAATGTATTTCCTTTAACATTTCCTCTTGCTAAAATGCTGACATTTCAATTCTTTTTAACAAAAATACTTTGTAGAGTGTTGAATTAGGGTTTATAAAGAAGCTTTGACCCCTTACATTTTGATGTCGGTATTGATACATATGTGTGGGTCTTTTTACAGAGTCTGACTAGTTACCATCTGGCAGATACTTGTGTGTTTCTAAGTCAGTTATTTTTTGAAAAAGCTAAATATCTTTCCTACATAAATATTCTCTGCCTGTCAAATAGTGAGTCCAAGTATCTTCCAAATACACAATACTGAAGGTTTGCAGGGGGAGTTTTTAGTTTAACAAAGAACACTTTGTACATCAGGATACAAAGTATATTTATATGGAGTATCAGTTCTCATTATGCTTTCCTTGCCTGGGACTAAGGAGATATGTGCTCATATTTGTATAGTCAGGCCTTCCATTTCTTGAGTTACAGTTTTCTTAAGGTCAGTTTTAAATTTAAAGGAGTTATGCAATGGAGTGATTCTTACAACAAACATTACAAGTATGTCATTGATACTTCTGACATGGCAATATATGTTAATTTGGGCACATGTTTATAATTTTTTAAATTATTTTGTTCTGTGAAAGTAAATTACAGTTTCCTTAATGTCATTACTTTTTAATTTCATCAGACAACATTGCAGTTGCAATATTTCTTATTTTCATTATAAAAGACTGCCCAATACTTCAAATATTTAAAGTAAAATTTGTTATTTTGGGTTGAAGATCAGCTCATCAGATTAAGAAACCTACATTTAAGTGTCTCATGGAAGTATCTTCCCATATAGTCAGTACAGATCTGTCTTTCTGTTCTGTGGAGGTGTCTAAAGATATGCTATTGAGCCTCCGCCCAGGGTTCAGAAAGGGACAGGTTTCCTTCAGCCCTGTGTCATGTCAGCCAGCCCTGCAGGAGATGTCTTCCATAACTCATTTCTTCTGGCACTAAGCCATGTGTTCATGAGCACCCGAGTCCAGTTTCATTTACTTCATTGCCTATATCAGAAACTTACCTAGTTCTTATGTAGTCACTTAAATCTGGGTGTTTTACTCTGGAGATGAAGCTCCTGCTGACAGCCTGAGGTGTCCAAAGCATGGGTATGAAGCTCTGAGCTCTGACAGGTGTAGAAACCCATGCCCAATTGAACATGAGCATAGAAATGCATTAGATGCTTGTGTTCGGGTGACTGAATCTAGCCATCAGCATCTTGAACAGAGCAATGAAAGAGTCTCACTCTTCTTTGGACTAGCTTACTTTGTATATAAAAGGAAATAATACGAAGATTTTGATTTTTAGCTTGTTTGCTCCCTCTGGCAAGATTGAGTCATCTACAAAAACATTGTTCAAGCACAATATGAAGAAAACAGTGAACAGCAGGCTTCAAATCTTTGTAAATTTTTAAATTATCCACTGACAGACATTGCATTTTTGCATAAATGGGTAATGACAAAATTCTTTTTCACTTGTGTTAGTCTTCACTAGATGCCAGTTCTCATTCATATACCCTCTTTGTGCAGATTAATACAGTATTTTACTTAATGAGAAGTAATTCACGGAGGTATTGGAAATAAAGAACTAAAAACAGCATTAATACAGTGACCGTGTTTTGCAAATTTACAGTTAACAGAATGCGCATTACAAGGTACTCAGCATATTAACAAGCATATCTAGGAAAACATCTTAAATTGTAGCATGGTTATTTCTGGTAAAATGTTTTATAACAGTATTCTAACAGACAAGAAACTTAGGGCACTCCCTGTGTGTATAAATTATTTACAGTTCTTTTCCCATGTATTTATTTGAAATAATATAGTCTGTGATCTTTAGGTAGTAAATCACAGCCCATGCCAGCATTAACACTCCTAGGCAATCATGTTGCAACCAGTGAGCCTTCACTACAAGGGAGAAATATACATAAAACCTCAGATTCAAGCCTCTGATATGAACATTATTAAAAAACATTTTAAAAAATTAATGCAGGAAAAAAGGGATGGGAGAGGAACATGACCTTTCTATTTATTTTAAGTCAAAGTGCTTGGATTTAACTCTATTAAACCAAAAATGGAAGAGAAAAATACATAAAAAATTCATTTGGCTAAGTTTTGTAATTGCTCCTGTGCTTTTATTGTACATCAAAAATTCTCAGTAAGTTATTACCAATTGAATTGCTGAAAGAGGTCCAAATTCAACAAAGCTACCAACAACAGCTATGTGATGCACTGGCTTCTCTCAGGGCAAATACTGAGGTGAGTTTTAGTCATTCATGTGGCAGTAGACTGCTGGCCTGAGTATTAATGTGTCATAAACTAATCATGGAGTATAGTTTTGCACTTCAAAACCTGGAGGACGTATTTGAATTTTTCATGAGGACTGGACATTTAAACTGTATTTAATAAAAACAAAATAATCAACACAAAATATACTTATTTTTAGAAGCATTGTTTTTTTCCTTCCTTATGCAGTTTAGCATAGTTGAGTACAGTTTGAGGCAAGTAACATCATAGTTGATAGAACATGAGTGAGGTCTTTTAGTAGATACCAGTGGAAGAGTGCAAAAATTGCATAGTTTCTTGACTGGTGAAAATTGATCACATAATCTCGAGCTGTGTAGGATTAGACCCAAATATGCAGTCAGTGCATGCTTTTCCATGGTATTGTCAAATCATGAAGAGATGAGCATGCTTTAATTCACAGCAAATGAAGGAAACCTGCTTTAATTGACAGCCTGTCATTTGGTCTGTCAGGAGGCAGAAACATAGTAATCACATAAAATTGCGTTTGATTCAATTAAAAAAAACCCCAAACAGTTAAAAAAAAAAAAAAAGAAAATGTCTTGATAAGTTTAGTAGTTGAAGTCTTAGGCTGCCAAATAGCCATGGTGACCAATCGTGGGCACTCCAGGTGATTTCCTACTGCCCTCTAGGGCCTGTGCCACAAACCTCCGTGTTAAGTGATTGCAGCATATAGCTGGAACAGCAAAAATAATCCACATTAGAAAGGAAGGAATTTAAATTTCATCTTTCTTCCCCTACATGCAAATGGAGCATGCAAGTTCTTACTTCTTGACAAAACAAAGTCAGTATTTTGAAAAAAAACATTACTTGTGGATATTTGGAAAAGGTAAAATTATTATCCTGTTTATACATAGCACAGTCAAGTGGAGATATATAGTGGGAAGTGCGTCCAGTATATTAATAGCATCTACTGTATAATACAGTATATAAAAAATCATAGAGAATGCTGAAAGGAGAAAAGAATGTGTTTTTACAGAATGAATGATCTTCTAGGCATGTGCAGAGACAGGAGAACAGGTGCACTTCTGAATGGGTTTAAACCAGCATTAATCATGTGGATGTTTCAGAGAATAGGACAGAGAAATGTGAAGCAAAGGAGAAAAGTTCACAGAAAAGATATGAGGAGCTGTAAGGCTGAGGAATTTTAAAAAGATGTGAAAGGAAATCGGAATGCTGAAAACACTGGCCAAGTGACAAAAGACAATATGCAATTCAAGAAAGTTGCATAGCATAAAATAGGAGATTTTTTGAGTACTGAGGAATCTTGTATCAATTACTTTTAATGTTTTAAGCAGAGTTAGTTTAAAAGAGTGCTGTAGACTATATTGACTATACAGACTATTTGAAGAGTGGCCTATGTTCCCTCTTACAATTAGGCAGTGAAACACTCCTGGGAATTCTAAAATAAATATTTTCCTTTCTTATTCAGAATTGTGTTGTTAAATATTGTTAAATTTTGATGCAATAGAAGTTGATGGAGTATGACAGCTACTTGGGTGCAACCATTAATGGACATGAGAAGCTGTTTTCAATTATGAATTTTTTTCCCCACCCAAATGCATACATAAATAGCTAGTTATAGCGGCAAATAAATGTCATGCTTATTCATTCTATGGTCTTCAAATAGGAGACATAATTCAGTCTCATATGCCCATACATCACCTTTGTATCCCTTCTGCATCATAAACTTGTCCTTCTACCCAAATTAACCATACTCATCTGGAGTTCATTGAAGTCTGAGAAATCTGTAACACTTTTTCAAAACTTCACGTGTGCTTTAGGCCAATAAAAAGCTGTCTCAGGCCCTAAAGAGGTTCTAGCTAAGCCTGGTACTGCACTGCTTTTTCATCCCTGCTCTCTGTGTATCATTGAGATGTGTAGTACCAATGAGATCTGAAAATGTCATCTAACTGTGTTGGCAGCCACCTAAGGTAGGCAGTATGTGAAATTCTAGAGGTACAGAATCATCTACTCACTGTCTTTTAAAAGTTCTGAGTTGATGGGAGTACTTTTAGAACACCTAGCTTAATCAGAAAGGAGCTTCAAGAGACATTAATAACTTCCAGTCGAATTCAAATGTAAAACCTTTCATTGCTATTAGGATTCAAAATAGTTTGTCAGCAGTACTTAAACTGTCTTGCAGCTTTTAGTGGTACAAGCTCAGTTAGTTGTAGATTTTAGTGCTGTAGTGCTGAATTATTTAGTGCATCATCAGGGATTTTGATGCAGGTTTTGGACCCTGCCTCTTAACCCAAGGGTACATGTACACCCACTGTAATGCCTGTGAAACCCACTGTAAAGACACAGGCCGGGGGCGTCGACCACCTCTCCAGGAAGCCTCTTCAGGTGTGTGACCCCTCTCTCAGTAAAGAAATGCTTCCCACTGTCCAGTCTAAACCTCCCTGGTGGAGCTTTGAACTATTCCCAAATGTCCTTTCACTGGAGACAATGGAGAAGAGATCAGTACTTCCCTCTCCACTTCCCCTCCTTGGGAAACTGTAGAGAGCAATGAGGTCACCCCTCAGCCTCCTTTGCTCCAAACTAGACAAGCCCAAGTTCCTCACAGGACATTCCTTCCAACACTTTCACCAGCTTTGTTGCCCTTCTCTGGACTTATTCAAGGGCCATCACGTCCTTCTTAAATTGTGGGGCTGAGAACTCCACAAAATGCTCAAGTAGAGGGCAAGGTGAATGAGAAGCTAGTAAATTATACCATAAATATATGAACACATTTGTGTATGCAAGTGGTTTTTAGTGCACATACATGCAGTATTTCCAAAGTTTGGTTTATATTGGTGAGAGAAACTGACCAACACTTAAAATCTGAACATAATATGAATAAAAAAGCTAAGAAAATAAGTATTATGTGGGCAAAAAGGCATAGTCTCATGATCAAAGAATACAGCTTTTACTAAAGGCTTGCCCATAAAATGGACAATGTATCAAATAAAGAAATATAAATGACACCATTAAGGACAAAATAATTAATTGAAAGCAAAGGAAGTGACTGCAATTGTATGACTTTACACTTAAGTAAAAATTTTAGAATCATTAATAATGTGAAAATTCTGGGGACAAGCACAGCACAGCTGGTTGGGGAGCTGATTGTCCTGCCCTATTCTGTGCTGGTGCAGCCTCACCATGAATCCTGTGTGCAGTTTTGGGTGCCGTGGTATAAGGAGGATATAAAGCTATTGGAGAATGTCCAAAGGAGGGCTACGAAGATGTTGAAGGGTCTAGAGGAGAAGCCTCGTGAGGAGCAGCTGAGGTCACTTGGCTTGTGCAGCCTGAAGGAGGCTGAAGGGAGACCCCATTGTGGTCTACAGATTTCTTGTAAGGGGAAGAGGAGGGGCAGACACCAATCTCTTCTCTCTGGTGACCAGTGACAAGGAATGGCATGAAGCAGTGTCAGGTGAGGTTTTGGTTGGATATTAGAAGGTTCTTCACCCAGAGGGTGGTTAGGCACTGAAACAGGCTCCAGATAAGTGTAAAGAGGTATTTGATGTCTGAAGCCTTTGAGTACTAGTACTAGTCCTAGTCTGCATAGTTAGGGAACAAGAAAAGGTCAAAACATTTTTAAGAGCTGGAGAAAGTGCCCTAAGTTGAAAAATTCAGCTTAAATCTGTTTATCATATAGTTTGAGATTACTTGATTACAAAATCTAAATACCTTGCCAAAGAGAAGACTTGGGGATATTTGCCTGTGGTTTGGGATCTCTCTCTTAAGAGAATGTTTAATCTCTCTCCAGGTCACAAGAAGTATTCTAATAACAGTTTACAAAAAATTCACTAATTGATCTTCATCCCAGACAAGTTTCTGAATTAATGGAAAACAGGAAAGTATGGACAGTTGGTTGCAGTAAACATTTAGTGTCAAATTGGCTGGCCAACCCTTCATCCTTATGCTGCACTGCAAGGATTACTTCAGGGTCCATGCAATCATTAAGATAATCCATACACCAAAAATTTGTCATCACCAGCTTGTCTGAAAATTCTGCAGTTATACAAAACAGAAACAGGAAAAGTTCACTGTTTGCTTCTGTCAGAGAAGCTGCAATGAAATGCCTATTTTCCCTCCAAACCTGTGCTGTCTCTGATCTTTCCAGCTCTGACATGCCATGAAAAGATAAATGGAGCTGAGCCAATAGCAACTTGTTAGTCACTTCCTAAGAGGTTTCTATGTTTTGTTATATTTAAAAGGCCTCCATAGATGACAAAACAGAATACAGTGGCTACAACATGAAACCACTATGAGAATGATTGCTGATTAGAGAATATTGTCAAAGGAATTATGACATCTTGATCTCCTGAAACCTTCAAGAAAGCCCTAATAGAATATATCCATTAGCTGAATTGAAGATAGAGGTTTAGTAACAGGGTGACTGACTGTAAAGTAAAAGTTTGTATCCAACCAGTGGCCATGCTAGAGGTTCCCATGTTAAACTTTAAAGTGCATTTCTTTGAAATACACAGATATAAACTGTGAAAGATTAACAATTATAAGCATGAAAATGTAAGATGCTGTGGATAATAACAATAAATGTAAATAAACACCAAAAATATAATTTCCCTTGACTCAGAACTGGTGTGTTTTAACTGGCGTCGTTGTAAATGAGTGGTTTTGATGACAGCCTTGGCAATTGCACCCTCTGGTGTGCACACAGCATGGCCTGTAAATACCTAAAGTAGAACTTGAAACACAGATGTACCTAATCATTTGAATGAAAGATTTTCAAGAGTTGATTTGTTTTCAAGGAAAATTACCAATATATCTACAACAGTAACAACTTCAGTTTATGATTTTAACTAGAATATGCTAAAATATTTTCTTCTTTCATGTCATAGGAAAATGTCAGTAATTTGCATTGTATTGCTTTGCAATAAGAGTGCAAAAGTCATAACTTATTCAAAAGGCCAAATTATTATTTTGAATGTACATTAAATACTGCAGTGCACCAAAAATGAAGTGCATAATTCTCAATTGCATGGTAAATAGCTACATTATCTCACCTTTACCTGTTTGACTAGAATACTGTGAGTATAGGTAAATGAATCAGTTGAAGTTTATAATGCTTCAAAACTATGTGTGCATATTTGTCTGGTATTACTAGCAAAGATATCATAAGTCTACAATACAAAACCGTAGTAAATATATAGTAGAATTATTAAGTTTAAAATATGCTGCTGCTTTTTTCCCCCTTACGGTAATAAAACTGTTAGAAAGAAGGCAATACGTCAGAAAAGGTGAGAAATATTGAAGCCCCCTCCATCAGCCATGTTATAATAGCCTTCCAACCCCTAGCCTTTTTTCCTTACAACTTAAAAAGTTCCCCAGTTTAAGCAAGCCAAACGCTACCGCTGTGGGCAGATGGTAGAGAGAACATTGCTACAAAACCTGCCACTCAAAGTGTAACAGATGACTGTAGCTACAGAAAATTGTCCCTTTGTTCATTTTGCTAATGAGTGTCCTCATTGCAGCAGGAGACTGAATAGTTAATGACCTGCAGTTCCCGGCCGCGGCAGCCGGTGGCGCTCGAGCTAAAGGTTGTCGGGGTGCTGGGCGAGGGGCAAGTAGGGGCAGAAAGTGCCTTTTGTGCTTTTTTATACCCTTCCCTTAAAGCACTAAAAGGTTATTACTACATCGAGGCACCGTTTAAAAGTTACTCACAGCGTTAAAATATTTTTTGCTTGTTTTCTGTAAAGGCTCTTCTTTGAACATCAGCTGCTGATGCTCAAACACAGCCAGAGCAAAGGAACAAATACTTAAGCCTATTAAGAGCTGTAACAGTTACTTTAAAGGTCTTTAGAAATTCTGAGGTTGCTTTGCTGTGGTCTCGAGCTGACCACTGCCAGAGCGGAGTGTCAGCTAATTACCTAAGTATTGCATGTGCTGTTTTCTTAACACTACTGCTTTCCCTACAGCATGTTCAGCTGTCTCCAGCATTTGGTAAGAGTTTGCAGTAAAAGCATGCACTCTCACAATTATCTCAGAGGAATAATTTTAAATCTGTTACTGCATAAACACTGTTTAAAATGAAATATTGATGAAGTATTTCACTAGAATCTATTTTTTAAATCACATTATTAAAAATAACACTCTTGTTACTCACACTTGGTCTTTATGTAAGCTGCCAGTTTCTTCAAAACAGGAAAGAAAACCACAAACTAATACGAATTACTTTGCAGAGCACTTGACATTTTATTTACACAATTTGTTGTGATATCAGTGAAAATTTTGTGGCCAAAATGTTATGTACATTGATAATTCCTTCTGGTAAATTGGAGATCAAAAATGTCTTTTTCAAAGAAAACCAAATAGTTATGGACTAAATTTTACCCATCCTTACACTATAGTTTAAGTTTACGTGACATTTCAAAACCTTCAAATTTAATTTTTTAAGTTCTTTAACGTTTTTTTCAAGAGTTCATATTTTTACCAAACAAAGTAAATAATATGCTGAATTTTCCTTAGCAAGCAAAGCAACTGTTGTTTGAGTCTTCTCTTTTGTGTTAATATTTTAAATGGTTTCGCAAGTTAGTTAATATTCTGGTATTACTATAAAGATCTGTGCCAGCTCTGAAAGCTTTTCTGTAATTTTAAAAGAAATATGTGGCAGTAAAATCTAGACAGCCATAAGACAATATATTCAAATGTTTTCAATAGCTTTGAAACCAACAAGAAAAAAAGAGTAGCTGTCCCAATAAGCTTCAGTTGCATAAGAAGTCTTTTCCATAATGGACGTGGCAAGATTTAAACAAAGGACACGCATAATAAAAATGTAAATGAGTTTGCTTTACTAAAACTATAACTTTAAAGTCTTTTGTTGCATGTTATCCTGGAACCTTCTTACAAGGTAATCACTGTTTGCATAGAGATTTAAACCGTAGTCTTCAATAGCATTAAACCCCTGCACGGTCTATGTGTGACAGGCATGCAAAGCCATGTTAATGTTCAGAATATGAATTGCCTCTGGGTGGCTCCGACACCAAGTAGAAAACCAACTGTGTTGATATCAGAAGGCCTGATGGACTCCATGCGGCTCCCAGCCTGAAAACTTCACCGCTTTGACATGTGATGTGCTCCTCATGACACTGGCAGCACTGTCACTGAGGAATGACACAAAGGCAACAAGCCCCCCTCCTTAGCCATGCACTTTGCAACCCCCTGGTGTTGCCTGTCCACAGTCCCTCCTGCCTGCCTAGTTACGGACAGCGCTTCATAAACACGGGGGGAAGTGTGGGTGGATAGGCCCCAGCTGCCTTCCTGGACACAGCCTCCATAATAAATTGACCTGAATGATGAGGGCACACAAACAGTATGATATGCATTATTCCTGTCAATAAAATGTCCCCATGTGTTATGGGCTTTGTATATAATGTACTGCAGCCTTTCTTCTAGCGGGGACCTATTTAGAGTCTTGACTTTTTTCTATTCATATTATGACTCTGTAATAGAATTCAGAGATTATATGATACTGTGTTGTATAATATTAAACCAGTGTAGCATATTTAAATCTCTGATTCCTTACTTATAAATTCAAGGCATCACAATCTTTCAGGTTGCCTTTGAAGATGATGACCATGAAAAAAAAAATGCTTGAAAAAGAGAATAAGATTCTTAAACTGTACAATGAGATTTCTCGTCTTGAAAATGCTCTAAACTGCTCTGGCAAAGAAAAATATTTGTTAGGTAAAACTTTAAACTGATGTTAGATCAAGATGATTAATTTAAATGCAGCGTGTAAGGAATGTCCCTAAAGTTGGAATTGTAAATGTACTTCAGAAGGCTGGTGATATGTTTCTGGACTGTTGTCTTTTTCTGGTATCAGAAATTTTGTATGTATTTGTAAAGAAATCCATACATACTTATTCTAATTTTAATGCATATATTTACATATTTTGAATTTATGACAAAGGAGTATTTGCTGTGGGTTTTGAAAGTTCTACTATTGTCTAGCAATATGACTAGACTTCTTATTTTGTGACAGATAGATGCTGTACAGTTACTGAAACACAGATGTGTCATATGTAGATAGTTTTGTTTTTTAAATGATTGTTATTTTATTTAAGGGAACTGTATTAACACCTATTCTCTCTCTAGTGTAGTTTTTGAGCTTCTGCAAAATGCCTGAATGTGCATTTCTTCATAAAATTAGTTTTGTGTTTCTGGGAAAGTTTCTACCAGAATCAGTTTCTCTCAAGTAAGCCATCACTACTTTTGACACGTGTGCTTTACTACGGTTCATAAAGAAAGGGTTTTTTCCTCATAAGTGCAATGTGCAGTCTTTACCTGCAGGGTACTTCTCATATATTGCCAGAGTGAAATATTTAGTGGAGGACTAGAAACTATGGCAACAGAGGAGAATTCGGCTGTTTAGCTTTGTTATGTCCATATTAGACCCAGTACCACCTTTAACAGTGGCAAGATTAATTTGATGCAGACAATATTCCTCATTCCTGTTTATCATCTGATTCAATGGTGCTTCTTATCTTTTAGTAGTTTTGTATGAGCCATAAAGAACCACCTGCTAAAATACTTTGTATTGACTGTGACTAACAGCAAGGATGTCCAAAACCAGTATTAATGAAGAGCTGTGGGCCCTCAGTCACACTTGGCTCTTGAACTTACTTCTTCATATCTATCTGTCCAGCCGGCTGAACAGCAGGAAGAAGGCTGTGAATGTCAAGGGCAGTGGTGAAGGTCACAGTTCTGCCAGGACTCTCATCCCCGGTGCATTCCAGTGGGTTTGGAGACTGACCTGAAGCAAACATTTTGAATACATTCATGTAGGCTTGTGATTTCATGGCTTTCTTGTTTCTCCCCTCTTGTTTTCAGATAACCAAATTCAAAGACTGCAATCAAAAATGGAAACAAATGGGCAAATGGTTCAAAAGGTTCAAAGTAATTTTTACTTCTGTAAGCTACAGTCTTTATAGAACAATAGTGAGTTTGGAGTGTTGCAGTGTATAGTCTGAATAATGCTGCAAAACTGACTTTAACTTGACTTATATTACATCTTGAGGTATGGTAGTATAACCCATTATAGAGTAATAATGAATGCATATTGATTTCCTTATCCTACCATATTCCATAATTTTGTTAAAGCACTGTGAAAATGCTGAACCTCACTAAACTACAGTAAAATGATTGAAGGCTTTAATTTTAAAAGTAACCTGTTCAGTAAACTTTTGGAGACAGGGAAAGAAGATTTGTATAAGAGAAGAGCTAGAAACTTCAAAAAAGAAAATTGATATTTTTTGTAATCTATGCCGTGTTAAATATTCCTATCTTGGGATAGTTCTCAAAGGACTTTTTTCTATGGTGTATAGTTCTCACTCTGAAAATTAAGAAATAGACACAGGACTTCTTCCTATAACAAACATATCCTCTGTGAAACATTCCCAAAATGTTTTGTAGATAACTCATTTCTCTGGGTGAAATACAAGGGAAATAGTGGCACTTCTACATTCAAATTCTATTATTACTAAATTCTCATGCAAATTCATGTTTAAATATATATATATTTGGGGACTGAGACCCTGGCTTTCTAAAATCCTCTCTTTTGTTGCCTTTCCTTGTAACCTTGGATGAATTTCTCTTCTATTACCAAGTTTCCCACTCTTAAAATAGTGGTACATATTTATAGGCACATTGAAAGGATAAGTTCATTGCGACTTTGTACACAAAATTCAAAATCAGAATTGTAGTATTAATTAGTCTGTCTGATGCACTAGTCTGTCAAAGGACAGATGTGTCCTTCTAGGTGTGGCAGTGCTCAGGAATCCTGCTTAGGTTTGAAGTCTCATGCTCAAAAGAAAAGGCCACTCATCTGTGCATATACTGCAAATTCCTTCCTAGTTCATTTGCAAAGTTCAAAGACTACTTCTAAAGTAGTTTCCCACCCTTTCACCCACAGGAAATTTCTCCTGAAACTTACTGTCCATTTTCCTTCCCTTCATCTCCATACAGCGGAGGATGTTGTCTAATACTAGTATCTAGAATCTTCCCATAGATGCAACCTCGGCCTGTGGATTTGAGCAGCAGCATAGGTGCTCTTTTCTGGATGCCACTCATATGATCTGGAAATTCCGTATCTGTGTAAGTTTGGGTCACAGACCTTCTTCCCAAACTGCCTCCCACGCAACTATACCCACACAGGTAACCCTTCAGAGTCACAGTGCAGTCTGTCAGGTGACAGGGTAAGCTGTGGGGCCAAAGTGCTGTGAGAAACCTTTGGGGTAGCCCTCATTATAATTCTGATAATGAAACTAATTATATTTTTACTCCCAAAAGAAAAACCACAATTCTAAAAGATAACTACATTGATTGAAATTTCTGGGGGTTTTTTCTGCCTGCTTTGTGTATCCCATTGAAAGGTGTTCTCTTGATACCCAGAATGTACATAAATTCTTCTTTGGTTAAAAAGCTTTGATCTTTAAAAAGAGGAGCTGAATGTGAAGGCACACACTGCTGTAGTGCCCAGCAGTTGGATATTTCACTCCAGAAACAGAATTCACAAAGTTGATGCAGTTGATATGTCCAATATACCCAGTATAAGGAAAAGTTAACACTTAAAAAGGTAATTCAAAACAGACACAGCCCATCATAAGAGATGATGAAACCCATTGGAAGCACCTGGACTAACTAGAAATTACTGATTGATTTGTTGTAGTTGGGACTTGGAGTCTGAGTCTTCTTTCCATATCCTGGCAGACAGGATGTGCACTAGCTGTGAGCAATTGCCCCTCTCATTTCTCTCAAAGCATCATAAGAGATGGCAGGGACTGAGGTTTCCATAAGAACTAGAGCACTTGCCTGGGGCTCTGATCATTGAACTTGAGGACCTTTGAACCTGTAGCTCCATATATCAATGAATTAACTCTAGTTTACACCCTGTTCCTCTTTAAAGCTAGATACAGAGAGAGCAGGCACAGAAGGGCCATAATCTCTAGGCCACGTGTTAGAATACTCAGCACAGAGAAAAGGACTTTTCTATAGATCTCTTCTTTCTTCATATTTTTGCTGAGTATTTTTGCTTGGGTTGGGTTGCAGAGGGGGGAGGAGAGGGCGTGTCTTGTATATTGTTTTCTTGTAATTCATAGTCTAATGTAAAATGCATAAATGATCTAGCAAGCCAAAACACAAGGTTGTCCCTTTCTCATGCAGTCACAGCTTTGGTATGTCGTCAAGCTCATGCATGAGTATTCTATATCTAGTCTCATGAATTTCATATTCTTTGTGTCCAATGGCACAGCTTGAACAGAACTGGTGGCTTATTCTCATCATAGAGGGGTAGTTAGGCTACTTTTCCGTGACTTGGGATATTGTAATCAAGTCCCATAAAAGTCCCAGCAGCATACAATGTCGGCTGCCCTGATTTGTGGCTGAGCATTCTGTCCTCTAGGTTATTATGCTGAAGGGGAGCATTTCTCCATTTTTATGAAAGAAAATGAATGTCAGTGTCGTACTCAACATTGTCTGGTTTTAAATATGTTCAAAATGCAAATTCAGTAAGTAACAAACTCAGCTCCCGGTGACTCAGAGAAATATAGATGTTTAACTTGCAAGTCCCAAGTGACAGCAGCTCTGACAGACAGCTCAAACCCAGCAGAACCGAGGAAGCTTTGCCATGCAGTGTAACTGTTTAAAGGCGTTTGATTCTGGAACTTCTGAAGAATTCATAAAGAATTTTTAAATTCTTCTTTAGGCACAATCCTTTGTCCTGGCTGAGACTAGATGTGTAATTTGCCTGACAATGTTTGTCTCACAAGGACAGGTTAGAACTTGATACAGACATCTGCTGATCTTTCTACACATGTGCAAACAGAACTGTGGAATTGCTCCTGCAGTTCCAAACTGCCACCGCTCTTTAACTGTAAGAGGTTTCCACAAAGATTCACTTTTCTAAGGATTTAGGTCATTGAAATCTCTGTTTCTAGTGATTTCATCATCTTCCTACCTCCTGTGACATCACACTCCACTCTAATTTATACATGTGACTCTTGTAACATCATGAAACTCCACATTGAAGTATTTAGCTCTAAGTTAAGACATCGATCTGTTACCAGTTATCATACAAAAACATTTGTGTGTGTCAAGGTTTAAACCCAGTCGGCAGCTAAGTATAAGTAGTCTCGTCATCAGTCAGACAGAACTTTGAAAGGGTTTTTAGAAAATTATGCCTGTTTGTAATATGAAAACCAGCACTGTTTCTAGTTGATCAAAATTTAAGAGTGAATGAAGACAGAACTCAAAAGTGAAAGACCATTAGCTAAAAATCTGGTAAGACAATGATGCATACATAATTTTTTGTAATCATCATTTATTATTGCAAGTCTAATAAAATATGTAAAACCCTTTTGATATCCCATAGATTGAATAAATTTAGTTTTTAAGTAGGAAAGGTTTTTTACATGTGAAAAAAGACAGAAAAAATTACTTTGCATTTTTATTTTTTCTTGCCATATTTTCAGAGGAACAGATGTAAAAAATGCTACTAGAATTCTTTTTTAAAGGAAAAAAAAAAGCATTCCTATTTTATCCTGGAGAATTTGGAAAATATTTAATAAATGCAACATTATTTCAAAGGATTTGCTGCTGCTGTTTACAAATGTCATAGGCAATGATACAGAGTTTTGTCTTTAAATATTTTTGTATTCTGCATTAGTCTTATAAGAACACTGCCTTTTATTTTCTTTTTACATGATCCAGGAACTTTCCAGACGGCTGGTCCTTTATTTTGCCATTTGACTTTTTTTTTCCCCCTAGCCTGATTTCGTACTGGCTTTCACACTGATCACCGCTAGTATGTCTTTGTTACAGTAAACTGACTGGGTTTATTATAATAAAAAATAAAACACAGCTTGACTTTCAATCTAAATGTGCTGGAAAAGAATATGATACTGTTTAGAAGAGAAAAGGTTGTGAATAGAAAAACAGTACCACTTCAGTTATTTAAACATTTGCTTTTCTGCAGCTTGTCAAACTTTGTGCCAAGTCATAGCTGCTTTACTTTGTTTTGTTAATCTCAGCACCATGTGTCTTGGGCTTTTTTAATAGGGGACCAATCCTGCAGTACTTACTCAATTTTCAGTTTCAGTGAGTCTGGATAAGTACTGTAAGACCGCATTTTTTAAAAAATTAGAGGGAGGAAAGCCCTGAAGTATAAAGTTGTAAAGTAGGTCTTTCAAATCCACTTGTGAAGGTTAAAAAAGTCCTATAAAGTTGCCTATTAAATAAATTCTAGTAAGTACCTTTGTAATGACAATGGTTTATAATTCTCATTGCATTTTAAGAAAATTTCTTTGACCTGAAGGTGTAAGCAGGACTGCATTAAATAAGAAATAATAAATAGAATATATTTAAAATTTGATTGTCTAAAGTCAGGCCAGGGTATAGACTTTGCTCTTTCAGGGAAATTTTTTTGGGATAAGAATGTGACAGCACAGAATCCTAGTTAGGGCTAAAAATTAGAGTTTGATACGTATATTTACCAAAGGCATTTGAAATCATTATTGTTAGATGCTGTTAACTGAGGGTTGATTTGGCTTCCTAGTCTGTTTCTGAACTGATATGTGACATGAAAACAGTTCAGGCAAATTTCCAGATCATCTCTGAAGCAATTAGAAAAATCGCTTTAAGTCACAAATTGAGTTGTGATAGTTCTGGAAATCCCAGTGTAACCTTTAAAATTAAAGCTTAAGCAGTCAGGTTTGATATATCCATAATATATATTTTAAAATATACAAATTAAGAATCCTTTATTAATTGAGGAGAAAAATAGGTTTTGAAAATAAATTTTGTTTTAAAAATAAATTATTATTAGAAACATGTACTTCTATTTTATTATTAATGCAGAGTTAGATCAATTTTTTAATCTAGAAATGCTTCGTCTAAGGGGATGTTCTTGGAGGAATTGGGCAAACCTTTCTCTGCACGGGGTGTAGTTGTCTGAGTTCAAAACAAATGAGTACACAGGGGTCCAGCCTTTGCAAAGGCTGTTGAATGAGTTGCTGGTCTCACTCCTTTCTCTCCTCCAAATTCTAAAATCAAGCACACAGTTGTCAAATATCTAGAACATACTTGGGGGTCTGCTTCTGAGGGCCCCAAAACAGAGAGCGTGCACTGCAACTGATTGTGAAAAGTGATGAAGACACCTTGACTGCTCTGCAGCACCTAATCTGATTTAGTGTGCATCTTTTATGACCTTACCTTGTCATTGCATATTATCAAACAAATCAGTACTCAGCACAAGAGAAATACAGCAGTAATGCAGGTAACTCAGGTAAGTCCGAGCAGTAATGTGCACAGTGGGTGGGAACTGACATTGAACATGGAATGCTGCTCCTCTGAAAAACAGCAAGGAAGGACTAGACTCAGTGACAACTTAAATGCTTTGCACTCTGAGACTTCTTGTTGGTACTCTGGGTGCATACAAATGGGGAAATGAAAGATGGACAAGCAAGAAAATAAAAACACTCAGTGTGCATAGTGCTCATGAGGGATGAACATCGAATGTAAAAATAATGTCAGTAAGGTTGAACCTTGAAAATATAAATCCTAGGATGTATGATTGGAATAAAGCCTTTGGACTCTCAAAAATTCTTTAAGTTTTAACAACTTCTTAAAGTAATTTCATGAAGATTATTACATAAATGTAGTGCTTTCTGTATTACCATACAATTCTGCATAGTTTTTATTTTAATATATAAAAGTGTTAGTGATGGAAAATTACATTTCCTAATGGATTAAATCCTGGAATATGTAACAATGTTAAATAAAAATAAACAATTACAAAACAGAATCATGAGTAAAGTACTCACTATTGAACCAAGTGTGAAATTCTGGAAAAAATCTTGCGGGGATGGGGGGGATATGGGGGTGGGATGGAAATATCAATTGACTACATGTTCATCTTCTATCATCTTTAATGAGTCTATAAATATTCAGTTTCACTTCATTGCCTATAAACAATATTGTTGCTTTTCCGTCATCTGAGTAGTACAAATCCTTGAGCAATGCTGAGCAGTAACACAGAAATAACTGGCTTGGTTACAACTCAGTACAAGCCCAGGAGTTGCTGTCACTCCCTAATGCTGACAGTCCCAGCTCATATTCAGCAGTGTTTTTCAAGTAAAAAGAGTACATATTTTCCCTCTAGTTATTATTATGTCCCCAGATGGTGAACTGAAAGACAGTTTTTCACTGTCATAGATCAAAGTGCTAATACTAATAGCTTTAAATATGAAAAAAAGAAGTTCTACACCTTTTGAATATACTATTTTCAGATTATTTCTTTGTTTCTCATTCAAGTACAGTTTTCCAATAAATCATAATGCTGGTTAATATTAGACTTTCAAACAGTCCTTTTTTCTGTTTAATTTAAATGGAGTTAAGTATCATCACTTCTAGACTAGTCTTATCTTTGACCCACTACCCCTCTGAACCGAAACATGTACTCACTGTTCTTGCTGTTCCTTACCCTTTAATCTAGAGAGAATGAGCATGACAGTCCACAGAGCTTACTGAGCTACAATAGTGCCTTCACATAGCAAGCTTTAAGATCATGATGTTTGACAGCTATAATCGTTGGGTAAATGTAGCTCTGGGTTTGTTCATCTGAAATCAGTTCATCTTACAAGGTATGAGTCTGATGGAAGAATTCCCTTTATTACCACTGTACCCCACAGATAGCTAAAAATACTGGAAAACATTTCAACACTACACCCCAAATCCTAGTTTTGTCCACAGGCAGCAATGCTTTACCAAAAAATGCACAATTACGTGAATCACAGGGACAGAAAACCAGGATGTTGCTGTTTGCCATAACACCTGCATATTTCAAGACCAAAGGCAGCACAAGTTCTACCTTAAGCACATGCCACAGTATTGCAGAAGACAGAGCTTACTGAGCTACAATAGTGCCTTCACATAGCAAGCTTTAAGAAAAGGTAGTCCAGATATTGAACAGACTTTTCTTTCTGAAGCTTAAGCTGAAAATCATGTGTGTCCATCGCTGAAAAATATTTCCTCTACCTCATCAACATTAACTAAGTAGGATGCAATCCCACTGTGGGACTGTGGAAGTAGAAGCAGGATTTCAAATGCTGCTAGGGCATTTGGGTAGAGCTGGCATCTGAGTTAGCAACTATCAGAAAAAAACCTGTGTGGGTGCTAAATGGTTCCAGGAGGCTCTTGAGGAACGGCTAAGATACCTGTCATGGAGGTCCTCTAGTTCCTCTGGTTCCTGATGTGAGTTAGGGTTGCTTGTTCTTGCACTTAACTTGCCCCAGACTTTAGGGTACAATAATATATGTGCTATAAACATATACAGCTGAAGGCAATCTGACAAACAGATAAAAATATATGTAAAGTGGTCTCACTGTGTTGTAGCTATCAGTACTCAGGTTATTAAGAAATTAATTCTCTTGAAAGTAAAGATTATTGCAAAATGAGAAATGTTATTAGAATAAGTCTGCAAGTAAAGTGTACATGACTACGTAGCTAATTTTAAGGTGGTTTTAATGCTTAGTGTAATTTTCAAAAGCCTATAGTAATCTACCACTGATACACTTTGAAATGTGGCCATGGTTCAGTAAATGTACTAACTCCACAAAGCAATTCATTCAAGGAATTCATTTGTCCTCCACTACATTCTAGTTTCATTTAAAATGGCACGGGAGAGAATCCCATCAGTGGTGGCCTAACTGATTTTATAATAAAATTGTATGTCTTTGAGTTAATCTTGATATTTAGGAATTAACTCTCCATTTATGCTTTCCTTTTTGCATGCTGAATATCAAAACCACTTCTTTGATTTATTGAGAGAAAATATAGTCTGCCTTACTTAAGTCACCCTCCCTTTCCAAACACTTACACTTGTAAGTCCTTCTGTACACTTCCCAGATTTAGAATTCTTAAAGAACATGTGAGAGTAATAAGGAAAAATCTTATAACATTTAAATATAATTTGAAGGTTTTCCTTTAAAAAATGGTCTTTCCTCCTTTGTAAGAATAACAAATCTATAAAAAATTTCCATTAGTTATTTGAACTATTTAAAAACTCACTCTACTATGAGGTTTCTGAATGCTACCATAATAAAATAAAAATGTAATTTCTCATCTATCTATACATCCTGTCATTTACCAAAGATGTAGTGACAGTTAAACTGTTCGGATTTCTCTTCTGATATGAATTATATTTTAATCATTTTAGACAGTAATGGCCTGGAAAATATGTGTGTGTGTGTGTGTGTGTGTGTGTGTGTGTGTATGGACATTTTTTAACTTTTTCATAATATTTTTATTATATCAGAATAAAAGAACTGAACCATTATAAGAGCAAAAGATTTTTTAATTGTTTGTATTATCCTTAAATGTAGATTGAATTTAGGTTTCACAATGCCTTGAGTAAAGGGTTATTAATATCCCTGATCTTCCTAAAACTTCAAATAATAGAAAAAACACAACCAAGTCAATGCTTAGAAGTTGATATCTAAATCGATGTATTAGTCAGCCTCACTTTTTGAGGCTGGATTTCCTTCAACAGTTATTTGACAAATCCTATTAATTATAGTTAGATTTGAAAATCTGTGGCATGTGGTGAGAACAAGCCATATGCTGAGATAAACTGAACTGGAGCACATCTAGGTTAGCTGAAGTATGTGTGATGTTGGAAAGTGGTATTTGATTGTATTAAAACAGTATAGTAGTTAGTAAAAGCTAGTATACTGTTAGTAATTATCTATTTGTTACGTAGGCTTGTGGCTCACTATAGGCATAGAGAAATACCCTTTATTGAAGAAGTTAATTTATGTTCTTATTTCATGGATTCAGCATCAGCTACATTCTGCTTTGACACTTACCCAGATCTCTACTTGTCCCAATGCTTTAATCATACAGTAAAATCTCAGCAGCGACAACATCAAATTTCAACCTCAGTAGCAACAATGCAAAATTTTGACAGAAATCAGCCTTCCACGCTACCTCTAAAAACTTTTTCAGTCCTTTTAAGGACTGACCTTCAGATGACCACTTTTATTTTAGTGCAACTTTATAAAATATGAATTACAGGTTTTCCAATTTTCTGTTAGGTATCATTTTTGTGGTTGCAGATGCTTTTTTTCCTCTTGTGTCTTGTAGGATTTTGCGAATTTTCCTAAGTTTGCAAAAAATCCACTATCCATTGACCAAGTCTGTACATGCCTTAATCTACGGGAGGAACTGAACAAGTCCTTGATTATAGTTTCACCTTTAAAATTGCCTGGCCTAGTTATTCATGTTAGAAATGTTTTGTAGAGCAGCTTACAATTTTTTGTCTTCCTTTAGTGCCTGATTTTTCTGCTCTATCTTTCATTATCCTAGGCTATATGCTATTTTTCACTAATTTACTGCTGCTATTTTTCTTTGTTAGCTGAATGTCTAAGCATATCCCATCCACAATAACCACAGTTCTGTTATGTTACTAGTACTCATACTGTTGCTTTTTTCTACTGCTTACATCCCTTCATAATTGTTATTGTGCCCTGTGACACATCAAAGATAATACAATTTTAACCTGGTGAATTAAAAATTAATTTATTAGAGCTATATGGTTTTCTATTGACAATAAGCAATACTGCAGTGATTCTGCAAGAGAGTAGATGATTCCTTCTCCTCCACACACCCTTCAAAAACATGCAAAGCACATTTATTCCCTTCAGCCTCTCAAACAAGAGGATAAATGCCCACACCTGACCACTCCTCATTGGCCATCACAGCCCTGCAGTGCTGGGGGGGACGGTGCCCCTCAGAAACCTTGTAGACTTTGGCATGGTCTGAAGGGTTTTCAATACACAGTCTGCTGTTAATGGGTAGAACACTAAATGATATGGTAAGATTCTGCTGCATGGCTTGGCTTCTTTAATTTTTAATGGTTTAAAGGAGCACACAATAGCACACTGAATAAAGTTCAACTACTTTTCAATTACTATTCAATTACTATTAAGTACACATATGATGTTAGCTGGTCTTTTACAGTGTGTTTGTACTGTTTCAGGTTTGGTTGTGTAATTTTGTTTTGTAGATAGATCACAGGACACCTGCATTCATCACTATACATTTTTATGTATCTAGATAGGGATTATATTTACACTAGAAAATCCATTTTGTTATAGATTAAGATTTTGAACATAATAGGATATCTGTTTCCCTGGTAATAGGATACTCTGTTTCAGTGATAACTGATGAGTGCATAATGCACAGTTGATAAAAATGGAGATACAGGCAATAAAAAACAGTGTTTATTACAGAAGCAGGAAACTAGAGATGGAAACATACCATTCTAGCTAGTCCCATCAAAGGGGAGGCTTGTCTTATTGAGTGTTTTTCATTCTGTTCTTCATTTAGAGCAGTAATTAATACCCAAGTAATGTCATAGTGGGAAGGATGTAAGAGCAGAGCATAAATAGTGTCATAGGTAATAGAATTGCCACAGTTCCCATGAAATCTTCTCTCATAGCTTCGTGTGTCTTACTTGTAGTTTAATATCTTAGTTTCATTCTGTTTTCTAATTCCCTTAAATTCATCCCTTAACTCTTAATATTTAGTACATATTGAATGGTTTTCTTTCTTAATATTTGTATTCTTCCAGGTTTACTCCTTGTCATCATAAAACCTTATCATGATACCAGAATTAATGGTAAATAACATTTGTTAGGGTTGAAATCTGTCCTATTAATACTGTTAAGGTTCACTCAAGTTTGCTGAATCTTTCTGAACTTAGGTAGACTAAAGGGGGTGAAATTTCTATATGATCTAAACTAACATTTGTAAAACTGTTTTGATGCCACTTGTATTGCAAGTAGTGGAAACTATAACTGCTTCAAAAAAAGAGAACAGTAGCCTTTTAAGGTTTGGGGTTTTTTTGGTGGAGTTGATTTATTGGTTGTGGGTTTGTTTGGGAGTTTTTTAATGGCTAAAGTAATTGCAATTTCAGCACCTCAGAAAGAGAAAATAATATTCTTGAAATTTCCCAAAGCAAAAGATTCCCAGTTAGGTCACTATTTCTGATATTTATGACACTCTTCTGCATTAGGTGTAAAGTGAAAACCTATCTCTGAGCAAGTCTGTAAATCCATGGTTTCTTCATCCATCTCCAGGCCTTTGTGGCTGTTCAGCCAATGGTGTTTAATTTTAGAAACTTTTAGGTAATTAGAAGTCTTGCTGTGGGTGGGGGGAGGGGTAATCTAATATATTTGAAATACAGTAGCAATATTTTTGTAATATAACTATAAATAGCTTTTTGTACTGAGATAAGCAGGATATGCTGTTTTTAAAATTTTTACCTTTTTAGGTGAAAATGAAAGGGAAAGGAGAGGGAGATGTTACCAAAAAGCTAGTTGCAGAACGCTTTCCAACTCAGTAAGTTAGAGCTCCAGTTTCTGAAAGCCAAGTGTGTTCGAAAAATGGCTGAAAAGTTTAGTGGACATTAGTTATTAGATTCTGATCATGCTTAATTTGCCGAAAAATAATTATATGTTTGATTACATATCTGAAATATATGAAAGGTCTTCCCTGTAATATAACTCCTATAATCACCATGCTAAGACACAGCACCCGAACTTATCATAGAGGAACTCAACTTCCTTACCCAAGTTAAGTTTTGGAATTCTGTTTAATGGGATTCATATTGTGATTTCCAGGAAGCAATAGACTGTATTTGCAATGTTTAGGTCAGGGTTCAGTTCTTTTATGTTGCCTGAGGTACTGAGGTGCTGTCACCATGCTGGAACACTAGCTAAGCAATTGCTTCCTCTGCCAAATAGGTGCTTATTGCTCATCTGTACTAAGAAGTGTATCAAGCACATTTATGTAATGAAATTTGGTATTTCTGCAAACTATTCATTTGCAAATAAAATGCTCTCATAATCCCTACTACATGAAACCTTATATAAGAAGAGGAATATATAGTTATGCGCTGGGAACTTAATGGCACAGAGAAAGGATTTCCTGTAGAACAGATGGCACTTGTAGTATTTGCCAAACAGTTCATCTAAACCAGCATTGTCTGGGCCGTAATGCCCTCAGGCAAGGATCTGTCCCAGTTGTGGAGAGGCACCATGCAATCATGACAGATGGCCATGTGTTGAGGCAGCCCAAAGACCATGCACATGTACCAAGGGTGGTTGCTGAGAGCTGGAGCTCACAGCGGAGAATATTCAGTAGGCTTGTGATTATGGGGTGTCCTACACTGAACAACATTATGTGAAAAAAAAATTAAGGCACTCGAGGGCTTAAACCAAATGTAAGGAAGAAAGCAATAGTCTCATAGCCCTTCACCCTGGTTCATAGATCAGTAGGTGGCAGAAACCTGTTTCATTAACTTCAATCAGCTTAAAGGGAGTCTAAAATTCAGTCCATTGTTCTGCAGTGAATTGAATGAGTGACAGTAATAAATACATTTAAAATTATACATTTCCATCTTTTGAAAAACAAAAATTTGAATAACCTAATGGTTGTTACATTAGTGTTCAATGAGGCCTGCTTAAGGTTTTAAATCTGAAGAATATGAAATACAGTTTAAATAGCAAAGACTTTTCAGCTCAAGAGACTGATCAAGGCTCCCTCTGTATTAGAGTGCATTTCCATCAACTGGAGATACCCCTGAAAAGGGGCAGAAGTCTCACTTGTCTGCAAAATTTGAGTTTTAATCCAGTTTCTGGTTGCTTTCCACATCTGCAAAGATATTTGCTCTTCTGTTCAGGCAGAAAAAGCATAGTTTTGAGAGATACATTTGATGACAAAGATTTCAGAGGTGTAAATAAAAGCAGAGCAGAAAGAATATCAAAACACGGGAGTGACTGAAGTGATCTAATGAGAAACATCATAATGGTTTGCAAAGAGAAAAAGGAGTGGGATGAAAAAATATAATGGATGGGATTTATATGTTTAAAACATTTATATGTTTAAAATTGAAGCATTGAAAGTAGCTGCTCTTAGCATTAGTTTTAAAGTGGAGGGAGGTTACCATTTTTTCAATTCTTTTCTTTCTGACTGTCTTACTGAGCTGGAGTTTAGAAATGCCACTGCTTACTCACAGAACCATCTCAAGAGCTGAGAATCTTCAAACTGTGGAAAGTCTTTATAGACTTGGTGTTTTCTACCCTGCTGTGTCCCAGCAGTCAGTAAGGATGTCAGTAAGGGCTACAGAAGCCCTATTATGCTTCTGTTTCAAGCAGGTGAGAATCAAATCTTGTGACTTTGGAGCTGCTTTGGACAATTGTCCCATGGTTTGAATTCTAGACCATTTTGTGCACAGGTGCAATAGGCCCAATTCTGCTTTTACAGATTCTCCCTTTATCCAGCTATATTGCCACTGAAATCCAGGGTGTTATATCAGTATGAAATCCCTGTGTTGCAAGGAGAATTTGATCATATGATTGGTCTTGCAGTCACTTATTAATAATGAATATTTACAGTGAATTTCATTTGCAGGTTTCATAGTATGCAGATAAAATTACTTTTCTTTATTTAAAAAGCCCTGATACTGCAATGTATCTGCAATGCTATCTGTTCTTTAGCTCTGCTGTTTACACCTCTGAACTAGACACATAGCTACCAGTGTGTGTATGTAAGAGAAAGAGGAATGTATCTGCAGCTGAAAAAACAAAATGAGGACTTGATCTGGGTAGGGCTAGGGCTAAAACAAAACACTACTGAAAACCTGGAAGTTCTGTTCAAACAAGTGGGTGGATAATGTATTTGATTTACCAGGTTCGTGTCCGGTGTGTCTGTACGGAGACCTCTGGAAATGTAACAGGGCTGAAATGTCTCTTTCGGGGAGGGAATGTGTAATTCTGTGAGGTGTGAAGAAGCAGGAGGAGATGGCTGGAGAGAGGACCAAACAAGCATCTCATCTTTGTTTGTTTTCTGATTTGCTCTGTCCTGTGTATAATATAATTTACAGTTGGGAAAGCAATATATATGATACCCTGCCAGAAGAGAATGAGAGATTTGAGGTTGTTTAGTTTTGTACAGATTTTTGATATCACATGCCTCATCAATGGTGCTCTCATCTCCCAAATGATAGAAGTATTACAGGGAACTAAAACCAGTTTGTGTGCTCATTAGACCTTATTTGTCAGTTTTCAGCACTGCAAGGAAGTTAAAATGACCCTGCCAGAGCAAAGTGAAACTGAAACTATAATGCCTGAGGAGGAAAGAGAATTGGAAAAGAAATACCTTATGAGACAGAAATATCTTAGAAAACATATGGAAGAACCTACTGACAAGGTGATCTTTTAATTATTACAGTCTAAGGGCAGGTGACAAGGGAATGGAGACAAGTTCCTCTCAGTGGGGTCCAGCAACAGGGCAAGGGTCAAGAGGAACCAACTGGAGAACAGAAAGTTCCATCTGAACATGAGGAGGTGACAGAGCACTGGAACAGGCTGCCCAGAGAAGCTGTGGAGTCTCCTTCAAAACCCACCTGGACACAATCCTGTGCAACCTGTTCTATGTGAACCTGCTGCAGCTCCAGAGGTCCTTTCAAAGCCCAACCTTTCTGTGATTCTGTGATTCTGCGTAGGTATATATCTTATATATATTTACAGACAGACTTTTTTTAAGTCTATGGATCTCACAAAACTACTGTGTCTTTAACTTCTTAATGCTAACATAGTAGTAGGCTTTTATACAGCAGCTTTATCCCAGGACCTTTCAGAAATTCTCATGCCATTTCTCTAAAATCGTAATCAGCTTCCTGGAAAGGAGAGTCAAAATCCAAAATCACACAGGATGTGTCTAAGTTGTATGGCACAGATGCTCCATAGGCACCTGTCCATCCAACCACAATTGGGAATGTGCCACAGCTCCCTTCTAGTCTGTGTACCTGGATTTTCCTAGTGCTTACACCTGACTTGGGACCAATTTGAGTCAGAACATCCACATAAAACCAAGATTAGGAAGGATTTCTGGACTCCAATTATAGACAATTGTGAAAATGCAAGTTATGTCTGAGTCAGGAGTTCATTTGTTTGTTCTATTCATTTGGTCTTATAGTTGCCATAAACTGCTGGTTTTGCCATGGGGAATTTGTAATTATAGGTCTTGACTTCTCATTCATTTAAAGCAATGGCAATTTTACCACTGACAGCTGTAAGATGAGGATCAGATACATATGCATAGGAAAAGATTCAATTATTCACAGTGCTCTTTTTACTATACTTGCCAAAATGTTACCTGTTGGAATCCGAATGCTCAGGGAAAAAAAAAATAATACTCCAAACTACTGACTTAGGTTACAAAACCTTTCAATTTTAACAGGATGCCAGAAAAATCTAACAGTTCCAAAAAGGAAAACTGTCCCCAAGAACAGCACTCTGTGTGAACAAAACTTCATATTTGTTTTTGCGTAGTTGGCAAAGAAAACCAATATTTTACTTACTTTCAGATAACACACATAGTACCTGAGCAGCAAGTGCTGAAACAACCCTGACTGCTGAAACTAAGAAACTCAAGAAACATTAAGGTCAGGAAAGTGAAACCACAGAAAGGTAGTGGCCAATATTTTTAAGATAAGTTTCGAAGACATTTACAAAGCCTCTGTGATGATTTAACTTCTTCTCTTTGCACTTTACTTTTTTCCTATCTTAGAAGGGAAGCTAAGCAAAGTAAAACAACGTGAAAAGGAAATTCCGGATTCTATAGAACAGGCTTAGTGTTATTGTACTGATTGCACTGAAAAAATACTTTAGATCTATAAATTTTGCTAATTATATTTGTGAAAATTAAGGTAATTATGTACCTTATTCAGTTACCCAGTCATTAATATTTACAGATGTGATATCTGGGTTTAAAAGATTGGAATTAAATATTATTGGACTGAATAATATACTGTTAACCTGCTTGTAGCAATGATAAGCACTTCTGACAGGTAATTTTGTAGACTGTGTTAATAGTACTCAGAGTTCTTAAAAACAAAACTTGTTTTGTGTGCTGTTGGATTACATCTTCTTTTATGTCTTTCTTATGTTTGTCTTGAATGAGACTTTAATCTGGTTATACCTCCTTTAGTCCATTTGCTTCTCTTTGTCTTCTTTCCTAATGACTCTCTTTCACAGAGAGACATTCTTTTTCATCTCCCTTATTTCATACTTCACCATTTTCTTTCATTACACTTTCTCCATCCCAGAATCTCAGTGCTTTCTTCTGTTTTTACTGTGATGAGTGTTCTCTTTTATGCATACTTACTACTCAGCCAGTTTTCTCCTCTGCTCTATCCATCTTCTCTAGAACCTTTATCTTCCCTCTCTATATCCTGAAACATTTTGGCTGAAAATTGCTGATGGTTGAAACTCACAAATTCCCTCTAGTCATCAAAAAGAATGGATGAGAACTGTCATGCTTCTAGATCACACAGCTCCATCACAATCATTGGGATATAGCTCTCTGATTTAAAGACTAAAAACCTTGTAGAGCTATGAATTCTCTTGGTCTAAAACTGGTCCTAGTGTAAGTCCTGCCTGCTGAAAAATCTTTATTCCTTCTTTTTTAGGCAAGTAGCATTTGAACAACCAGGTGTTCTCAGACCACATTTATACTGACAAACAATTTTTAATTGTTTGGATGCTCACATTTGTCCTTGGGTCTTGATTCTCTGTCAGCCTCCGTGTGTCTCTATTGCTTCATTCATATTCTTTTTTGGAATAAGTCAGTCAGTTCCTCAAGACAAAACCCTGGATCAGTTCTGGTGTTGGTCTGTTCCCTACAGGCAGAACAGACAAGGCAACACACCCATGTAACATCAGGCCACCCCTCAGAACACCAGTGTATGTGTTTGGCACCATGCTATAGAAACACCTCTCTCACAGGGCATCACAGAGCCCAGTGCTATCTTAGGTAGAAAACTACAGGCAAAGAATATCTAAAGTCCACACTGGTGCCTCTTGGGACCTCACCTGTCCCAGTATCAATGCCAGAAGTCCACTCTGGAGGCCACTGGTACTGATCAGTGTGAACAGCAAGTTGTGCAGCACATCTTAGGTCTGTGACTTTCTGGCTGCGGCAGAGTATTTCAGTATTGTATGTCTTACGTAATGCACGCAGCGTCCTTATGGTTTGAAGAAACGTGCAGGATTCACTAGGACAGAACCCCACAGCACACAAAGAGGGTGGAAAAGCCCAGTAACCTCTGTTCTAATTAAGGTTGTCAGAACTTCCAGTGTCCCTACTATGAACCTAGGAACTAGAATCTGAAAGCTCTGGGAAAAGATATGGAAGTTGTGGGGTTTACAGCCAGAGGTAGTTTACATGTCAGAGTTGCCTGGAATGACAGAGTAGGAAAGCCTGAGTAAATGCCAAATTACTTCAATATGTTCTTGGTGGTGTCTTTGCCACTGCTGTAGGGATGAATCAGACAAATGCTAACTTCAAAGTTATGGAGTCCTAAAAAATATATTGAATCATGTAAACATCACATTTCATTCTTTCCAAGATTTTTTTTTTCCCCAGAATTCCAAGTTTATTTCAAATTCATCTGGACTGATACCAAATTTTAATGAACAGTATTTCCCACCAACTGCACATTCTACTGTATTTCAGGCAGTTCTTTTCCTGTACTTTTTCATCTCCACAACACAAGCCAAAGGTGTGGAAATGCAGCAATTCCTGTATACAAATGGTGAACTACAATGAAGATACATTTATTGCAGAGCCAACTCTCTGTATTGTACTTGGTGCTTGTTTAGCTTGATGCAATATCTCTAAGGTCAATGGGTAGTTTCTCAGTAATTCAGTATTCATTTAAATAGGCCCCAAGTTATCTTCTCACCTGAAAAGCATGAGAATACACTGTGTTGTTGATAATATAATGACAATATTATCAGTGTGTTTAGTAATAATGCTAGTCTCTGTAGAAAAATATATTTCTATTATTCTCACCGGGTCTATTTTAATGAGCATACACTGTGTTACCTGAATAGGCAGGTGCTGGAGGATTTTTTTAACACAGGCCATTAAATTTTTTTGTTTAATTAACAGATTAATTTGTCATTTTACACATAACTGATGTATCATGTAATAGAAAATATACTTATTTTTATGAAAAGCCAATTAATAGAGTAATAAATAGACTACAGGAACATCCTTATTTTTGCTTCACTTTTTTCTGATAGTTTATTAAAGAACCAGGCAAATTACTATTTTTTTCATGCCACTGTGATTATCTGGGCAGCAGATATTCCCCTTGAATTTAGTCTGTATATTGTTATGATTTTATTATACTCATATATTATTTTAAAATAACTATAAAATATATGAGCCCTCTTGTGGCCAAAATAGCCTCTATGTATCTTATGATATGATGAAAAACTGTGTGGCCCAGTAAGATAAGTTTCTCAAAATATCTAGAGAACACTGAGTGTAAATTTGTTAAGTTAGTACTTCTAATGTCAGCTCTCTTTCATTTTTTACAACAAATCCATTTGATTTTTCTTTACATATTTCTTAATTTATGTTTGTGGCTAAAATGCCCATGGAGTTCTGGTTTTGTAATTATACACAGAACACAGAAATTCAAGATTTCTAATAATTTTGGAAATTCTGCATTCATTGCTGTGAAAGGTGCTAGTTAATGTAAAATCAGTTTTGTGAAGATCTTTTTTGTGATTCAGGGTTTTTTTCCTTTTAAAATCTTCCTGTATATAAATTATTTTAGTCATATAGGACCAAATGTGACCATCAGTCAGAGCTGTCTTTTAGTTGTTACTGAACTGGAGCTGAACTCTGTGGTGATTTTGAGATGGAAGAGACTGTATTTCATTGCCACTTCCCATGCTTCCCTCAGGAGTTCAAGGGAGAATACTCCAAGCCACCCAAACTACATATTCTTATTTAGAAAAAATTCTTACCACATGATACAACGTTTTTTCATATTTTTGAGGGTTTTTTGCTTCCCTTCATTAAAAAAGACCTGTTTCCGCAGTGTAATACCTTTGTTTGTAAAGAAAGAAGAAAAATTTTACAGCTGTTCAAATTAACTCATGAACTGGGCCTTGAGAAATTAGGTAGCAATTTTAATTGATTAGATAAAATATCAGCACTCTGTGGTTAAAGTTATAGTGAATTTACAGACAGGAAAGGGATGGTATTTTAAATTCAAAATGTGTATTCGACTCCTCACAGATTTTTCCACTATGTAAGTAAGGTCTGTTACTGTACTCATATATTTAATGTAATACAATAATGGCATTTTAATGTATATATGTCCCGTGGATTAATGAACACTTAACTGATTATTTGTTCTAATTCTGCTGATTGATAATGTTTGCTTAGTTATTTCTCCTGAGGTCAGAAAAAGATACCAAAAATGTACATTTTGCTGTAATTGGTTATTTTAAAGTTGTGTTGGAGAGCATTGGTATCTTAACCTTCTTCTGTATCACAGTGTTTACTGTACTTGTGTAAAATTACTTATTTATGACATATATATATGTTAAAGACATACAAACTATCAACACATCTAGTTGTATTTTTCTGGTTTATTCTGATGTTTTAGTTTTCTGATTTTTTTTTTGGTTTTGTTCTATGGAATCAGATTAAAACCTAGAGGGTATTTGTTATTTGCTCTATTCCTCTGTATTTTTTTCTTTAAAAATGTAACATATATTCATACATCAAAAGAGATACCATACTCATAAATGTGCCTGGTGTTCATCATTATAGTGCATTTTTATCATTACACCCTTAGTATAAATTCTCAGGGAACTCTTCACAAAGAGTCTGTGGAATGAACAGAACTTAAGACTTCTGGTACCTGATACTCTATAGAAGCTACACACACAGGAAAAATGCAGGAGCCTGTACAAAATATGCCAGAGACAAAGATTAGTGAATTTAGTGAGGAGGGGAAAGCCAAACCTCACACTCATTGATGGTGAAATCAGGTAAGTTTCTCATTTTCAAAAATTGTAAATGATGTGCATAATGTTTCTTGGGGAAAAACTGCAATGCCAGTTGTTAAGCATGTAAATGTACATCTCTCAGTGAGACAGCAAGTAAAGACAAGGCAACTGGTTTATGTTATTTAATCCTTCATTTCTATTGTAAGAAACCTTTCTAATACAACAAGACATAGAAGCCAGCTCATGCCATATGATAGCAAAAATAATGAAATATTAAATGCAAGAAAGGCAGATTGTCAAAGCTGGATGTACTCAGCTGTGTGCAGTACAATGTTGTGTCCATAATTTGTGCATACAAATCACAGAGAAACTGTGCCTTGGTAAACATGACATCCTTCTGTAGTATGTGAATGAATCATTGAATCATAGAAGGGTTTGGTGTCGTTGTTGAGACAAACAAATGAAAAAATATATAAGAAAGTCAGGCATAGATCCCCTTTATTCTTAGCACAGCTACTTTTTATATCTTTCCTAAATGTACATGCTTTAACATTATTGGTGCTTATTACATATAAACAATCATTCATTGGCCACAGTTATAACCTTTTGTCTGTGTACAAATTCACCCATCTTGTTATCCCTTATCTTGTAGTTTTCTGAGTTCTCTCAGCACCTGCAAGTTGTTTACAATTCTCTAGCTCTGGGATGTGTCTTCACAGGCACACAATCTCATCAGGGTCAAATTCTTCTTGCTCGGACAAGGGATCTGCAGACCCATCGCAGTTCCCCACAGTTTGGGTTGTAAGGGACCTTAAAAATCATCTAGCACCAACCACCCTGTCATGGGCAGGGACACCTTCCACTAGACCAGGTAGCTCAAAGCCCCATCCAACCTGGGGTCAAACACTTCCAGGGATGGGACATTCACAGATTCACAGGGGAATCTGTTCCAGTGCCTCACTACCTTCTGAGTAAAGAATTTCTTCCCAATACCTAATCTACATCTCCTCTCTTTTAGTTTACAACCATCCCTTCCTTTTCCTATCAGTATCTGCCTGTGTAAAATCTCACTCTCGTTTTTTAGAAGCTCCCTCTACGTACTTGAAAGGTCACAATGAGTTCTTCTTGGAGCCCTCTCTTTTCCAGGCTGAATGACCTGGACTGTCTCAGCCAGTGTTCATAGAACAGGTGCTCTAGCCCTCTGATCATCATCGTGGTCCTCCTCTGGACCTGCTCTATCTAACAGGTCCATGTTTTTCTCGTGCTGAGGACTCCAGACCTGGATACAGAACTCTAGGTGGGGCTTCACAGTAAGACATAATAACTCTTTCAGCCAATTAGTGAATTCAGACTCAGACTGTAAGTTGCCACCTGATAGAAGGCAGAGAGATCAGGAACTAAGGTTTGGCATGTTACTTGCTCTGTTGGCTACTCACATTTCAAGTCCTAACACAGTAGGCTTAGAGGTTTTAGGGGAGAGACCCACCCCTAAAAAGCAATCTGTCCATCTGTTTTGCAGGTGGGTACAGCACAGCAGGCCAGATTGAAATTACGGTCCTCCTTTTTTACCAGGAAAGTTAAATATATGATGATATATTGTAGTTTAGATGCAGGACTAGCACAGTCTGCTTACTTTAGTTTAGCTGCTCTAGAGTTCAGGAAGTTCTTCAATCAATCCTTTGGATGGGCATGGGTTAGCACAACTTCATATTGTCCCTGTCTCTGTTCAGTTAGTCATACACTACACTGGATTTGAAGGGATTTAAGAAAGTTTTGAATTTAAGAATTGGGAGATGTAAATGGGATCAGAAGGCTTGGAGGCAAGCTCTTAGACAGTATTTTATTTTGACAAGCTACTAATGGATGTTTGAGTGTTTATGACTCATTGTGAATGAGGTGGTTTCTGTTCATGATACACAAACAAAAGTCTGATTGCTTTGGAGACTGGAAGTTTCACATTAGTTTCCTTTACTATTCAAAGACTGTCTAATAAATGCATAAGCCTTGCAAATACATACGAGGCAGGAACTTGTCCAGTTAGACACTGTTACTAACATGTCCTGGTAACTGCTAATGTTTCTAGGAATATGAGCCAAATACTGCACCATTTTTTCTCTTACCTATGTGAAAGGACTTCTGAACTGTCTTCCTTCCTTTTCTCCTTTCTTCAGCCTCTAACACATTCAGCAAGCTGCTAGTCTTTTGCAGCTGCTCTGCAGAGGTTCTTGAGTGGCCATTACCTTCTTTCTGCCACCATGACCACAGTAATTTCCACCTGAGTTTTTCACAGATGATGAACAGAAGAAAATTGGGCATAATACAGCCTATGATTCTGCAGTTTTCCAAGTGCAATCTATGATTCCATCCCATATCCAGGTGCCAAATGTCATTTAACAGTCTTCATAGCCTTTTGTTTACCAAAGTCTCAGGGGAAGAGGGGAACTATGGGGCTTCAAACAAAGCATAGCGAAACATATAATGCAAATGCATTTCAGTATGATCAAAAATGCATGGAAAATATTCTCTATTCTCTCTTAGCTAGCCAGAAGCACGTTTCAGATTACAGAATAGTAATATGATCTTGTTTTAGTTCTTAAAATTTATCACTCTGACTGAATATTGGCTGAATTAAGATAAGTGTTTGGGTTTGTTTTATTTTCTTTTGTTTTGGTTTTGGTGATTTTTCGATATGGGAAGGTGATCAGCTAAATTGTGACTGTTAAAGTAGAAAGAAACTACACTTTTAGCCACAAGTTTGTCAGGCTTTGCTGGTGGTTTGAAAGAATTGTTGCTACCTTCATTGGGGCAATGTGGAGCTCAAGGGAAAATAAGGTGATTGAGAATACTTTTATTTCTGAAATGTTTCAGCAGATCTTTCATTAACAAGCTTGTCTGGTATCTAGTTGTATTATGTTTTGTTTTCAGCACTTTTGAAAGGAAGAAGGAAAGGTATTCCTTAGCCAAACAAGAATATTCACTGCATCATCAGTTTAACTGAAAGGAAAATATTCCCTGAACTAGAGAAAAATATTAGAAACAAATTAATTATTAAGTTAATTTAAAGCAATCCCAACCCCGATACTTGAAAATTATTGAAAAATAGTGACAATTAATTGACCAGTTCAGCTATGCAAAGGAGTATATGGAAAACTGTGACTCACCCAAAGGCTCCTCTGACACATAGTAATGTTTTGGCTTCTGCATGGGCTTGATATCATTCTCATGAATAGTTGATTAGGTTGTGGAGTGCAATGTCTGCATGCATAATTTAAACTATACAGAAATAATTGATCTAATTACCAGTGCTATATAATATCATTCCAGTTACAAACCTGTACCACTGGCTCATGTCTGCCCTACAGTTTCCCCTCAAAGAGGATATGGGATAGTCTGAAGGAATCCTTTGATGACTCTTCTGGCCCACAAAGTCTCTTCTTAGCTGCTGACAAACTGTGTTGAATGCTCTGTAGTAACTATACTTCCATATCCAAGCAGATCATTGGAAGGCATCCAGTCTATCTAGACATGTGAATTTTCTGTTTTATACCCCTACACCCTCTCATCATGGATGGTGGAATGAACCAGACACAAAAATACTAAGAAAATGAACAACTTTTAAAGAAGATAAAACTCTATCTTCCACCTATCTCTCATCTCTTTCCAAGTTTGAGTATTGGCTTATCTAGCATTTATCACAAGATAAACTTGCAAAGTGCTTTGCCTTTCCTCTGTCATGGGATTTTTGCCACAGGTTTTCTGTGAAGATTTTGAAAATTCAGCTATCATGGTACGTATGGGCAGAATTCAAGTGCTCTAAGTGGTTTCTTTGCAAAGTACCTCCTTTCCACCTATGATGAGGTCTTGATATGTGACGCTGCCAGACTCCTTATTCAATATTGATTGCATGAGCTTTCTCTCAATATATGGAATTTTAGGTGATGCACAGCGTGGAGTCACAAACCAGATGAATATATACATAAGCACAGACCAAAAGAAGGAAGTTATCAGGAACTGTTTGTCTTCAGATTCATTTCTTTCATGTATGTATGCAGGTCCTTATGGTTCTATCTGCCCTCCTACCTCACCTCCTCCATTCTATGAAAGGTTTCCAACTATTAAAGTCCAAGCAGAATGTTGTTTTCCAGAGCTTACATTAAATCTGAACCAAGGATGAGAAAAAGGCTTCCCTATATTCCCAGTCTCAAATTCATGGGTTTGTATACCTATAGTAACCCTGTCCTAACAAACAGCAGCAACAAATAAGTACCAGATGGAAATAGAGGTTAGTGAAATAAGGTTTTTAAACCATTAAGCACAGTAGGTAGTCCAAAACATGACAAGGATTTACTCTTCCAATACTAGAAGATAAAGAAACTCCAATAATTTGCTTCAAATCATCTGATCAGGGAGAAAAACTCTGGAAAGTTCCAAACTGAAAATGACATGTTTGGCCTTTCTAAGGAAATATACAGTTTGTCCAGTTTCAGAAAGAAATGTCTACATAGTACAATGCACTTGATTTTGAAATTATCAGTTTTATGTCAAGAATTACAAGCTAGAAATTCTCTTAAAGGTACTGAAGCCCTTGCAACTGATGTAAATGAAGAAATGCTTCAGGTATATATTTAAAATATCATTGATTTTATTGCAACTGTCAACTTATGGAAATATTATTGACATCAGTTCATAAATTTTCACTTAGTGAAATTAATGTTAATCTCTTTTCTAAATGCATCACTTTGGTGACACTGGCAAACAGCATGGAAGTGAGAACGGTGCTCTGTGTCAAAGCACCAGTCAAATCATCTCTTGGTTATATTCAGACACCTGTGGATAAATTCAGTGAATGGTGTTTACTGAGGTAGAATTAATTGCAGTAAATCTCAGGTGAGTTCACTGTTTAGAATTTTTTCAGGTTGGGAAATGGTTCTTTCAATAAGAAAATTACACAATGCTTTAATGCTTTGGTTTTTTTCTGTGAATAAGTTTGCTGACCTTTAATGTAATAAGTAATTACTTAAGAAAATACATGAAAAAAACAGAGGCTTAGGAATCAAGTACATTTTAGGAAGTAAACTGTTTTTTTTATCTGTTCTTGAAGTTCCTGAATTTAGGATTCAAATGCTGCATCACTTCGCCCAATTATCTACATCTTCATACAAATTTATTAATACAATACAATTTATAGTAAAGATAATTGCCACTTTATCAGCTTCAATATAGGTTCTTTATTTCCATATAGACACATTCTTGTTTAAAGTGCAGGATGTAGAGTGTTAAATCTTTTTAAAGGTAATAGAGAAAATCATACTCTAGTTTAGTGTCCTGCAAAACAAAATACTTCATAAATGCTTAGGAAACATATTAAACCTCTTTATCCTAGATCAGTTACAGCTCAAGCACCTGCCCTCACCTTACCTCTATCCTTTTCTTTTTTCAAATAGAACATTTTTAATTCTTTACTACTTCTGTAAAGTATTTACAAGTATAAGCTGTAAGCACAGCCTTGCTGGCCACACGTACCCACAGGTAAACCTCTGCTGCTTGGTGCTGTGCATGGAAAGGAAAAGCACCATATACCTGAGTGGATAGGGAAAGACAATAATACACAATACAGGCAGGGAAAGTTGATTCAGGAGAATTTAATGAAGTGTCAACTGTAAAGCTCCAAACAGGCAGTTACACAGACTGTCCTAAAGCTTCCTGCCTCAAAGTGAACTTCGAGTTGGGGAAGACAGGAGGTCTGCCCTGCTCCTGGGAATAACTGAACGTGTTGACTCCACTTAGGTCTGAAACTTAATTGCTCTCTTAACCTAAAACCCTGAGTGGTGTGAAGGTATCATGGGAGCCACGGACACCGGGGGGAAAGAGTCACCCGTGGCTGCTCCCCGCTTGCAATCCCTGTCCCAGCCCCGGCCCCACAGTCCGGGCCACCCCCCAGCACGGCAGGCCCGCTCCGTGCCCCTCGCCCCCCGCCCGCAGTGGCACCGCAGCCACAGAGCCGGGGCGGGCAGCAGCTCCTCTTGAGCACTGCCTCACCACAGACCTGCTGGTACCCGCGAGGAGCTCATAAAAAACACTTTTCTTTCTGACAGCTTCTAAATATGGCCCCAGACACATCTTCTGATATTTAAAAGCGTATTATTGAAAGTAATATTCGATTTTTAAATGCTTGGCAATATCCATCCAGCTATGTGCTTCAGCTTCCTCATACCTAAGTCCCCTCTCATGTGAATTGGGTTGAAGCTGAGAGTTTCATTTGGGGTTTTGGGTTTTGGTGTTTTTTTTGGTTGGTTGGTTGGTTGGTTGGGAGTTTTTAACTTTAGTCTCATTGTAACGTGCAAACACAGATGAATATTGGGAATTCATACACTGCAGCATTAAAAAAATATGCATATAGTAACTCGGAATCAATAGTGTAGGAAATAGTAAAAATATGCACCTCGAGGCACCTCTCAACAACTTGTCCAGAGTCCAGGATCCTTCAGTGTTCTAAGAGACCTATGGAGTTCAGTCATGCCTTTACAGGATAATCCATAAGAGCAGCTGTAAAGTCATAGTCCCCAGGTGCCTGGTAGCTGGACTTACAATTAGCACTGCAGTTATGGATGGAAAACTCAAAACACTTGCAAACTGTATTTCACTTAAACTGAAGTCTGACGTTACAAAATGATGCTGCATAGAGATCCACCTTTAGGGATAGCAAAAGGAGTGTGCAACACTGGAAGGTGAAGTTTTGCCACAGTATTTACTCTATCCCTTGTTTAAAGATGATAAAACTGAACACCTACAAACATCTATGCTTTCCATTGTATAACAACAATGTATAATCAACAATGCTGTTGATTTTTATGTACTCAGGGAGAGTTTTCTCACAGTCCGGTGTTTGCATCTATTGACTTTGTAATCTGTAGACAGACTCTTAATGAGCAGAAAAGACAAGAATCTCAGAGATAAAGCCTTGGAAAAACAGTGAGCCTTTACAGCTTGTCAGTAAGAGAAAGCTCAAACATAAATATCTGATTTACAGAAGTAACACAACTTATTTTGATAGATTACATTGTTTCTGTTTCTAATTACTCTGTCAATCGAGGAGGAAGAGGTTAAGAGGTCATATTTAAAGAAAAAAATGCTTGAAAGGGCTCTTTCAAGGGATTTTTCATAAATTTCACCCCCATATTTAATTGCTTATTTGTGATGGTGCGTAAGATCTACTTTGTCTGTCAAATAGGCTGATTTTGTGAAATGTTGCTTTACAAATGCCCTCAAATAGACAGGAACAGGATCAGCTCCCCTACACGTGGACTGAAGTGTAGTAATTTGCCCCACACAGTAGTTCCTGACAGGTCTTCGTCACATCTTCATTTCAAGTTTGATCTTTTTCCCCCTCTTGGGTGAGGTTTTGTTGTTGTTTTGAGGTATTTTACTTTAGAGTAGAGGGTGCAGAAAACCGCATGGGCTATTTAAGTAGAAGGGAGGTCAAGGCTGAGAGTCGTCTATACTGAAAAGTTTTTAAACGGTGATTACCCAGTCAGAGATGGGGACGGAGAAAACTTAGGGTGCAGAACGTTGAGGCAAAAATCCCCTTGGCCGCAGTGGTGCTTAACTTCGCCCTAGAGTATCAACACAATCCCCTGAGTGAAGACGAAGCCTTTTGTGTCTCCCACGCCCTTTCCGTGTAGCCGTCCCCGCGGAGCTGGCGAGAGGCACTCCGCACCCGCGGGCATCCCACGGGCATCCCGCCGCCCTCCCTGCCGCCACCAGGGCCGAGCTGCGCTCTGTGGGCATGCGGAAAGCTCCCCGTGAGCCTCCGGCCGCCCACACGTGCCACACCGCCCTTCTGGGAGCTTGAGCCCAGGCGGGGCGCAGGGAGGACACCGGCGGCGTGGGGAGTGCGGGCTGGACACGCCGTTCCTGACACCTCCTGCTTCAGGCAGAGGCATTCGTGGGGCCCTGGGAGGTTTTGCCCGGAGCGGAGGCGCTGGAGGCCACGGCGGGTCCCGCGTCCGCCCCGTCCAGGGCAGCGCCGGGAGCGGCCACGGCGGCGCCGACGGGGATGTGTTTTATCCGCAGCGTGTGCCACGCGGGCTGGTGGAGCATCCTCGCCACGCGTGGGGCGGCCGAGGCCTGCGAGGAGCGGCCGCTTGGCCTCAGAGCACGGCGCTGCCGGCCCTGCCCGCCGCGGCTTCTGTTTTCCAAGAGCTCGATTCACCGGCAGCCGGCAACAGGAATAAATTACAAAGCCGCACTTAATGTTAGTGACTCTTTAAATGGAATTTTTCATTCAAACTTTGTCATTAAAATAGAAAGGCCTTTTGGCTGTGACCATACAGGCATAATAAATTGTATATGTTTGCGATACTGAATGAATCTTGCCCATATGCTGCACTGCAAGGCTACATGAATGAAGCATTTACCAAATCAGGCCCACCACATTAAACAGAAAAACAATCTTTATTCATGGTAACTTATCAGTTTCAATTAATCAACCTCAACAATAGAAATTCTGATGTGTTCAAGCAACTTGAAAGCAATAGGTCATCTCCAGGGCAGCCATGTTGTGTCTTTGTGCCTATGGCTTCAAACAAAGCAACATCTCCAGTAAATGTACATCCCCACACACAGATGTGTGACTATATCTGTATAAACATCCAGGCGCGCCGAAGGCCCTGGTGTACACGTAAGACTGTACGTAGAAGTGTTTAGCTTTTTGTCATACAAAAAGTAATTGTTTTCCAGTATTTTTTTCTGGAGCTCCACAAGTTTAAACAAAAGAAAAGAAATTTCCATTGGATGACCATCCTTTCAGTTTCTCTGCTGCTATGTGAATAGCATTGTGCAAACCATTCCAATGGTATTGAAAAGGGGTAACCATTGGTTTGATTTGGTTACACGGTTTCGTAAAGAGCTCCCTCCCACTGCCTTAGGGTCTGTGAAAGGTCCGTGACCTGTTTAGAACTGCCAAGTGAAATGTCATGTCGCCCCTCCCAAATGGGAGTATCTGCATTCATTTGATCAGTATAAAAAATGATTGGGGATGGCGAGATCAGGGCTTTTGAATTGCAATTTATAGCAGTTTACAAAAATGCACATTGTTGGAAAAGAAAACATGGAAGTGTTTCTTTCTAAATTGCATTACCTGTGAAATGTCATTAGTCTTCTTAGGATATTGCATCCTATTTTTTATGATCTCAGAGAGAGACTTAAACGAAGAAATTGAGTGTTTGCTTGAGATACGAAGGCACGGCGCACTACCTACAGCACCTGCTAAGTTTTGCCATCAGCCGCCGGAGGAAATATTTCCCCATTCCTCTCCAGATTGCGTCCCTAGTTCTGCTGCAATCACTTGGTGGTACCGTGTGTTTCATGAGATCATGTCATTTTAGTGCAAAGACACGAGGTTTCTGCTTTCTGGGAGGGTGGTTTGTTCATGTCCAGGACTCAGCATCCTGCAACCTCCTGCTGAGAGCTTTGACCACCGTCGCCTTGTCCGGAGACGGCTCCGTCGAAAGCTTTATTTGTTTCTCTTGCGATTGCCCTTCGCCGCTCCGCATCTGAATAAAACCAAACCAACCAACCAAACAAACAAACAACGAAACACGAGGGAACAGTTACATCGATGTTAAACTGTCCTCTCTTGAAAGCGTGGTCTCTCACACGCCATATACCCCGGGGGGGTGTGCCCTTCATCCTCCCAGCCGGGTTGTTGGGGGTGCGGAGGGCACGGGGCCGGGCACCGGGCCTTCCCTTCCTCGCTCCGTGCCTGCCATAGGTCCCGCACCCTCAGCACTGCTTTGGGAACGTCAGCGCTGCCGGTCACCGGGGACACAGACGAGACAAGACGGGGGGCAGCGGTCCCCCGCCTCCGGCCGCGACGGGTCTGCTCTGCGAGCGGTGCGAGAGAGAGAGAGGCGCTGGGTAGGGAATAGCGGCGGGGCACGGGTGTGTGAGAGGCAAAAAGAAAGTGTGAAGGTGCCCTGGGTGTGCCCGGGATGGGGGACGCCCTTGACTGGGCTTGAGTCAGGCCCCGAGGGCGGGGGCAGGCAGGGATGCTGACGGCGTGGTCGGCAGACAGGGCAGACAGCCGGGGGTCCGCTCCCCCTTCTGCAGGTGCTGGGTAGAAGAGAGTAAATCCCCCTCACCACCTCTCTCCCTCACCTAGCAGGTGCCCTGCAGCCCGCAGTTCAAGGTGTGGCGCCTTGGTCTGAAAAAAACACCCTGCTCTCCGGGTCAGGTCGGCGCGGCCTGGGCCAGCGGCCGGGTCCCCCAGGGACTCGCCTCCCTCTCCTGAACCGTGCGTTTAGAAGCGAAATGTTGCTTACCTAAAGATGAAACCTCACTAAAATATGCCCCCGCCTCATTGAGAGCCGTCCGGAGCGGCCCCGCCGGGGCACCGTGTTGCCGTGGGGAGCCCGGGCAAGTCCTGGCAGGCACGGGGTATTGAGAGGGCAAACTGTGTCCCCTTGTCCTGTTGGGCCCCGGGAGAAGGGACGCTGAGGTGTCGTCGCCAATGCCGGGCAAAAGTTTGACGTCAAGTTCCATAGCCAAGACAGTGGTCGTGGCACCAAGCTTGCCAAAGTTCAAGAAGCGTTTGGACAATGCTTTCAAGGCACATGGTGTGATTTTTGGGGTTGCCCTGTCCAGAGACAGGAGTTAGACTTCTACGATCCTTGTGGGTCCCTTCCAATTCATGATTTTCTATGATTCTATGACCGTGTTCACTGAGTTCGGCAGAGATTCTTTGTAGCAGTGGCCAAAGGCTGAAACGTTAAAATGGGGCAGATAAATTATTAGGAGTAAAAGTCTTGAACGGCTTAATTGGGAAAAGCAGTCCTGGTTCTAACCAAGGTCCGTACAATTGCACACTGCAGTCCGCCATTATTCGAGCTTCATCTACTATGCACTATATACCACCGTCTCCAAAGGATTGTTGCCCTAGAAACTTGTTTTAAATCTCCAGCTATATATCAACACCTTGTTTTAGCAGTCCTTGGCTGAATTACAGTTACACAGTTTGGCGCTTCTTTCAAATTTCCTCCCATCAGTTTGGCCAAAGAAAGGAATTTTTCTCCTTTAGAAATGAATTGGCTTAATTAGTAAGTAGATTAATGGCAATTGCTGGTGAGTTGGTTTCCAGCAGAGTTTCACCAGAGAGGGTTAATCGGAGTCAGGTCTGGAATCTTTCCCAGAACTGGCTGCCAGCCATTTCCGTCAACCAATCAACCCTGTAAACAAACGCGCCATCCGCTGAAATAGAGTTTATTTCTTACTGACACCCCTCTGGAGTCATTTCCCCAAACAGTCGTCACCTCGCCGTGGATTTGAAATGGATCGCCCTGAACTCGCGTCTACCGATTTCCAGCTATTTACCCAAATACTTTGAAACGTTTCCCTGGTGAGAAAAGACTTGTTGGGCGCATCGGCATTCCATAAACATGTAACCTGCTTTCAGCAGCCTCCGGCTTAGATTTTTCCCTTCTAGGAAGCTTATAAATTCGAAGCAAAACCAATTAACGTAGAAGGGCGATCCAAAACACTTTTCCAAAGCCACTGCCTCAAACATGAGGCAAGCAAGAAAAACATCAGCATAGACTTTGACATCTTTTTCAGCCTTTCCACTTATCTTTTTTCTATACCGATACAACGCATTCATACTTCGACTTGCAGCTGCATTAGTCTTGCAAAAAAAAAAAAAAAAATCCCTGCTGAGAAATGCATATAATAGGAAAAACAGATCGGCTGGACAGCAGCGTAATTAATGCCAGAAAGGGCTGAGGCCGGTTTCATAGTTTGTCTTTTGAGGATATCAAGACGAGACCTGGTGAAAAATGACGCATGCTTTAACATTTCAGAAAGCTGGCAACTAGCAGCGCTCCCCCCTTCCACCCCTCCTTTTTTTTAACTTTATGCCTCTGAACAAAGGGGTCGGCAGAACTAGCTAGGTTGTAATGAGTTCTGTGTCCCTAGCACATTAAGTGCATCATGGAAACATATTGTATCGAAATAGTTTGGAGGAGAATACTGGGGATGAAAGAGAAAGGGTGCTTTGATCAGCTCCCTGGGGTCCTGAGTGCGCGCAGACCGACTTGCAAGGACTTATTCAGCTCCAGCGAGACACACTTACAACGCCATTCAAAGAAATTTGCATATCTGTAATTTATCACATTTGTCCTCAACATTTTTGCAAGGTAAATAAAAGTTGGCTGAATAAAAAATATCAATCATCACAGAGCGAGGGAGAGCGGGAGCGGGAGCAGGGCTAAGTGTTTGTTTAACCACTCCGTTTGGAAAACTTTTGCTGATCACGGGGTAAAACCCACCCCAGAGCGTTTAGCAGTTTATTTCAACTCTGCAACCGCGCTTGTGTCGGCGGCCGGAGCTGTGCGCCCCGGCTCAGCCCAGCACGGCGTGGCTCAGCTGGAACCGGACCCGCAGGGCCCGGAGCTCCGGCATTCCGTGCCCCCCACCCCACCCCGCGCAGTACCGCGCAATACTCCGGTCCCTCGGATCGCGCTCTGGCCCCGCAGGCCCCAGCAGAAAGGGTTGTCGAAGCCCAAGGGGAGAAGGGAAGTGGGGGAGGCAGAAATACAACGTCGGAGAACGCTCCCGCAAGGGCCGCGTTCAGCCTCAACCGGCGGCGACCGCACCGCCACCGGCATCTTCAACTTGACCTTGGCGAGGGCTCCGCGCCTTCGCCTCATCTGTCACCCGCGCCCGGTGACAGTGATGCATTTCGTGCATTGTCAGGGCAGGGCACGGGAAAGCCGTCGGGGACGGGACGGGACGGGCTGACGGCGGAGCGGGTGCGGTGTGTCCGGGTGGTGGCGAGGAACAAAAGTTATAGCAAGACGCCTGTGCGGCTAATTCCGTGAAAGAGGCGTCCCGGTCCCCCCCGCGGGAAGGTCAGTGTCGCGGGCTGCGCTCCTCCGAGCGGGGGGGCAGCAGTGATCCGCGCATCCCCGTCCCCGCCGACCGCAGTCCCCACGCTGGCGGACACGATCGGTGCAGACATGTCCCAAAGGCTTCGTGTTTTCCCCCTTTCCCCAAAACTCTGCCATCCCAAGCCCACCTGCGGCGGTCAGGAACCAGAGAAGCTCTGGGAGTAGCGCTGAGACCGTAGGGGCGTTCCCCACTGGTCCCAGCGCGCCTCGGGCCACTTTTCACTTCAGCGGGGAGGGACAGTTCCCCGTGGTCTCGCCCAAGTGGGGGTCGGCACCGTCGGAGGTGCCCGGCCCTGCCTGGGGGCGTCCTCGCCCCCCAGTTCCGCTAGGGATCCGTCCATCCGGATCCGAGCCGTGGCTCTCGCCCGGGACATCGTTCTCCACGGGGCTGGAACGCGGGCGACTGGGCCGATGACCGGCCAACCTGAACCAGCCCCAGCTCCCCGTGAACTTGGAGGCCAGGGCAGCCGTCGGGGCTCTCCGCGAATACACTTCCCAGAACGGGAAGCCGCTTTCGTTCTCCTGACGGGTGCGGAGCTCCGCCGCCGAGAAATCCCCTCCGCCCGGCTCTCTCACCGCGCTCCGCCGGGGCAGAGGGCTCGGGGCCCCGTCGGGGCGCGGGGCGGGGGCACGGTCCCGTCCGTGCGCCCCCGCCGCGCTGCCTGTCCGTGGGGACCGGACTGCCTCTGCACGGCGGAGCCAGAGGCTCGGGCCGCGCCGTTCCAACCGGGAATCCAGGGGCAGCGAGGGTTGGGGGGACCAGGGCGGCCGTGGTCCTTCCGGGCGGGGCAGGGCAGGGCCAGGCAAAGCGACCCGAACCTCTCGGCACGCCGGTGCCGCCCCGCGGGGTGCCCAGAGCGGCGTTGCCGTGGCGCGGCCGGGCCGCCCCTGCCTTCTCCAAGCCGCTCGGCGTTACAGGTTGCGCGGAGCAGGTGCCCGGGGAAAGCGGGGTCCGCGCCGGCCGGGGCGGTAGGCGGAGACTGGGGGTGCGGGGACCGAGGCAGGCAGGGGGCGGGCGCTCCCGCGGGGCCCCCCGGGGGCCG
>VXBX01002499.1:69693-93966 GCA_013400415.1 Scytalopus superciliaris | reverse complement strand
AAAAAAAGCGCAGCGCTTTAAACATTGCGGAGCAATGCCACACGCTGAAAGGCGGCTGTGTGAATATTCACGTTCTCCTTTGTTCGCCCCTGAATTTCACAATAGCCCGGGGAGGGCACGTTCACTGCGCTCTTGTAAATTTACCAATCCTTGACTAAAACTGCCAGGCACCTGCTTGGCAAAGCACAAAGCTGCCTACGTTTCCACCAACAATTTACTGTTTCATCAGCTCCTAAACTGACCTGTCAAATAGAGGGGCTCAAAGCTAATACCATTTAAACCAACGGAGATGGCCGGGTTCGCGGCTCTCGCCCGGCTTCTTCTGCGGGAGCGGCTCAGGTGCGAGCCGTGTCCCGCCTGCGGAGCCAGCCGGGATGCCCTGCCAGGCCCGGGACGCGAGGCGGCCGGAGGAAAAGCCAGCCACGGTGCGGGGTGGGGGATGCCGGGCGGGTCCTGGTTTTGCTGGACGGGGACGGCGCAGTGACTCCTTTAGTGCACCGCAGTGGAATGACACCCAAGGGACCCCCGCAGGGAGCAGGGTCCTGTAAGGGGCCATGGCCGTCCCAGAAGGTGCGCTAGCCTGGGAGCAGGGGCTGGCTCCCCCGGGCTGCTCGGACCCTCGGCGGCAGAGCCGTGGGGCGTCCCTCCCGTTCCCCTGTGGGGAATTTATAAACAGGCCCAGTGGAGGAAAGCCCTGTGTAAGAAGCACGGTGATAAGGAGTCCCTTATCTGCCAAGACACAAAACCACTCATGGGGAGGGGTAAATGGTTCCTTGAGATCAGGTCCTAACAAGGCTCTGCTCTGACCCAGAGGATCGCTCATTTGAAAAACTACACAAGACAATCCCCATAACTACAGAAGGGTTAGTTGAAACACAGCAGAGCAGGGGACAGCTGCTGAACCCCTAGCGACACGCTGTACAGTGTAACACGGCGGTAAGGCTCCCCGACACCAGCTGGTAGGAGGCGCTGTGACTTGGGTTTTATTTTTTGTTCCTCACTACTTTCAACTACTAAGAGTCTTATCCCAATGGATAACAGGGAATTTCCTCATTCAGTTACACATCCATTTTACATCATCTCTTCCATAAATAAAACTAGCTTTAGGTTAAATAGAAACAAGGTTTTCCAGTCATTGCTCTTATTTGTTGGTTAGGGACTCCATTCACTTTCTGTCCTCTTCCCTTGAATTCTTCCTCACTGGTTTATGCCCATCTGTTGTAAGTGTTGGTTCCTATGAAAGATTCCAATCTTCATGGGAAAAATCCCTTAGGTCTATATACAGTCACCCACGTTCCTTTCCAGCTCTCATTTTGCCAGGGCAGGTAAAGCAAGCTGAGGATTAGACTCTCCCTTTCTTTGTCACCTTTCCCTGCCCTTTTCACCATATGAGTTAGTCTGCTGGGACAACCAGAACCATAACGATACACAGTTATCCAGGAGAGTTCTCTTCCCATTGTGGAGAATGCTGTCAGCATTTGTCTTTCTGCCAAAATCCCTCACTTTGTACTGCAAGAGTTGTATTTACCTTTTTCATGGCCACGTTCCTTCAGTGGCTCATGACCACTTTGCCATTAACTAGTGCCCCAAGGTCTTTTCCCCCCTTTATCTGGCAAGGACTATCAAGACCACAGCCATAGCACGCTTCTTACCACAAGTCCCTAATGTGTGACTTCTTAACACTGAATTTCATGCCTTATTTGCCACTCTGGTACTCACGGTCTGAGGCTTCTTTGGATGATTTTTAAAGTCCTGTCCATGCTGGGATGCCTTTCCTGCTCCATGACTGACAAACGTTGTTAGCAGAGTCCTCCTTTTGCTCTACAGCTCATGAAAAATTTTCTGTTGTGTCCATAAAACCAACAGGATGACTATCCTGAGGTACGGCACAGATTCACATTTCTCTCTCTCTCTCTCCCTTCCATGAATTTGTCTAATGGCTTTTAGACCTCTAGCAGCAAGTAGTTTTTTTTAAATTATTAGATACTATTTAATAGATCTGAGTTTTAAATTAATGGTTCTTGTCTTGGAAAGAGGTAAGTCTTAGAGATGCAGGAAAAAACAAAGGCTTAAAAGCACCTTAGGGGTCCACATTCCCGAGGAATCTCCCATCAGCTACCATCTAGTCTCATAAGCGTCTCTTGCAAAGAGACACTCTACATGGTTGGTGTTTTGTTGAATAGTCTTGGCTGTAATATGATGTTAAAATGAAGATTTTTAACAAGAATGGTTGACCTGCCATGGTTGTTCAATTCCAGGAAAGGATTTTCAGTGTAGATTCCTCAAACCCCACTTCTAAGTGCAGTTAACATTTTTCTCCAGCCCAGAGTTAGACATTTGTTGGCCTCTTACTGAGTCCATTGGATCACTCCTACATTCTTTGTTGATCACCTGCCTTTCACTTTACCAGGAGCCTTGGGGCTGCATGCCCAGCACCTACAATTTAGGCATTGCAAAACCACATCTCTGCATCCATTTAGCCCTGAGGCTTTTATCTTTGTGGCAAATTATTAACCAAGTCAGGGACATGAAAAACATCTACACAAGGAGATGCTGCATTTTCTTTGGAAGTTGTCCACACATGAAAAGTACTGTTTTACCTAGCCGGGTAGCTCTTCTCCTATGCTCACCTTCCAACAGGCACGGGAGAATATTGTTCATTCTGCTCTATGAGAAACTTTCTCACAAGGAGGATTTCATGTCTTTTCTCAATGATCTCTTCCTGAGATTAAACAAATCCATATCTCTGCAGTGTGCACATTTTAAACATCTTAACATTCTTATGCTGTTAGCTGCTAATTTCTCTGGAGCTGCTAATTTCTCTGTAGCATTTCTTCAAGTGTAGCATCCAAAACCGGACCCTGTACTTAGGCTAAGCCTCACCAGTGCCAAGTAGAGCAGAATAATTACCTCAGTGTTTTACCCAAAACACTGCTGTTAATATATCCCCAAATGACATTTGTTTTTCTGCATCTCCCATTATACCTAGTGCATGGCTCACAACAGCCAGCTGACCAATTCCTCCACTAGTGTTGCCTTATCAGTTATTCTTAATTTCACAAATCATACTTTTGATCTGCCTTTTGTCTCAAGACTGCATTTTGTACTTTTGTTATTACAGTGCAGCTTATTGATTTCAGGCAAGCTCTTCAATCTGTGAAGATCAATGTGAGTCCTGATCCTTTTCTCCAAATCAAACTCTCCCAGCCTCTCCCAGCAGTGCTCTCCGGAGTTGAATTCAGCACTCTCTTTTCCAGTAGCCTATTTATTATTGAAAACATTTGGGTTGCAACAGACGCCTGCAGGACCTCACTTGGCACATTCAATTTTGACAGTGAACTGCGGATGAGCACTTTTGTATGAGTCAAACATTACATGGTCATTCTAATCTCCATTTTATTTAGATTTCATTACATGGTTTTGTTTATAAGAAGAGTAAAGGCTTTTAACACTAACGGAGTTGACATATATCACATATTTCTCTTTGTACACTTGGCTAGTTAGTCCTTCAAATAAGGACACTGAATTAATTTGAAGTGATATGTTCTTGATTAATCCATACCGATATGTTCTACTGCCTTCTTATCACTTATGTGCTTACAAATTGATTAATAATTGACTCTCATTATCATGGTTACGCTGATGGGTTTATACTTCCCAGGATTCTCTTTGCTCTTTTTTGGGCTTGTAAACACATGCCTCTGGCATCAATATCCTCAAGCAAGTCACTTAGCGAGTGAGTCATCATTAACTTTATCTTCACCCAGTCAAGAGCTGGACACTAACTAGGCGAGGGATTTAGTTCCTTACACACAGAAATATGACACATAGGGTCTAGTATTATGCTACTACATAGTATCTAGGACTATATAAGTCCTGCAGATATGACATAGGATCAACAGGAGACCTGCATTTTTCTGGAGGCTCAGCTGGAACTTCCATTCAGGCTATCCATGTGGGATACCTGAGGGCATTTAGAACAGGATAGGGCACCTATATCTGTGTTGAAGTAACTGCACAACTAATTATAAGGTGTTCATTAATAGTCAAGGGGAAAAGATGGGTACAACAAAAACGCTCAGGAGGCAACTTTTTTAAGATGGAGTCTGATGGCCTTTGCAGATGCCACTCTTGTTTCACTGGCAACAGAATGGAAAAAAAACCCAGAAGGATAAAAACACCCCAAAGGACTAATATTTAGGCAGTTACATGTTTCTCAAAGCATTCTGACATTTAAATGATGCAAATGTCTAACAAGAGTTTGGAAGTACTTAAGTGCCTTGCACCCAGTCTGGCCCATGCTTAGTCTAGCTGATTTTCAACACCACTGAAGATACCCCATGTAGGAAGCTAATTACTTCAAATTACTCCTGTAGAATTTTTACATGCTTACAGTTCTCTAACAATTACCAAGAGAACCTGCACTGATTAAACTTTAGCTTCAATGGTTTTGTTGATCCAGAGGAACCCAGGGTTTTATAACTTAGTCCAGTCTATTAAATGCAGAAAACAGCCTTTCACTTACTCTCAGGTGAGGATAAACACATGAAAGCTTGCAGGGCACTCTAATCTGTGGTAACAGAGCCATATGTATCATGCAGGATAAATTGCGAAACTGGAAATTTACATGAGCTGCTCATAGCCCTGAGCTTTGTTAAGACCTTCCTTCAAATCTACAGACAGGACACTGGTGGCAGGACATACCAAACACAGCAACAAATGCAGAAAACTTAGAAAACAGAAAATATCACATCAGTTGACAGTTGGGGGGTTTTTTGTGTTTTTTTGTTTGTTTGTTTTTGTTACCAAAATACTCAAGACCTCTTCTGGACATAGCAAGACTCAAAGGTACATGAGCACTGTAAATCTGTGCATGCATATATGGGCTCATCTAATGTACAAGACCTTTATGATCAATTATAACTGAATGAATGAATGACATAGAGTGTGGGTGAGGAAGGGGTAGCTTGAGAAAGCAGCTTTTCCCTCATCTGTGCCTTTATTTGCAAGCTGTCAGAAATCTGTAGGAATAGTTCCACTGCCAGTAGCTTACAGGCTGTTTGATTTAATCCATGCCTCCATCGGCTTCCCAATCAACAGAGCCAACAAGGAGTCATCAGATCCAAATGAGCTGCTGCAGTTTCCCACCCCAGCATGGGGACTGAACCTGGCCACCTGTCCCCGCTCACCACTGCAATGTACAGTAGAGGGATTTAGGCCTTATTTGTAATCTTTTGTCTTCAGCCTTGTTGTTTGGGTGGGGCTGCACCTGTTCATGGCAAGTGGGAATCCCTTAATTACGGCTGTGGGGCTGGGCAGCGAGAGCTGGCCCTGTGTGCTGGCACACAAAGGCTTAGGGCAATGCGTGTGAATTCAGTGCCCTCTTTTTGCCATGCCAGCATTCATTGCAAATCCTCCACAGGTCTTCACGGCTCAGCTCCTGCATTCCCAGGGCTTCTGCCTGGTGTTTCACACACCAGATTGTCCTTTTTTCACAGGGCAGACATGCTGTCTCCCTATATTGTGGATTCTTGGGGTTTGTAATTGTTTAGGAATAGTAGCTGAGGGACAATAACACATTTTAAGGTGCATTTCTGGTTACAGCATCACCACTTCTTTCCTGCAAACTGAGTTAACCTGGTGAACACATCCCCATTGCTTTGAAGTGTTGTGTTAGTAACAACAGCTTGAGCCACAGAGACACCCAAGTTACATGCTCTACTGAATCCTCAGAAATGATGATACCCACAGTATCAATACAGGTGAGGGGAGCAGCCCAGCTGAGAAGGACTTGTGGGTGCTGGTGGGTGAGAGGCTGGACATGAGCTGGCACTTGCAGACCAGAAAACCAACCCTATCCTGGGCTGCACCAAATGCAGTGTGGGCAGCAGCTCAAGAGAGGTGATTCTGCCCCTCTGCTTTGGTGAGATCCCACCTGGAGTGCTGCATCCAGCTCTGGAGTCCCCAGCACAGGAAGGACATGGACCTGTTTGAGTGAGTCCACAGGAGGGCCATGAAGATGCTTAAAGGGAGCATCTCTTCTACATGGAAAGGATAGGAGAACTGGGATTCTTCAGCCTGGAAAAGAGACATAATCATGGCCTTCCAGTACCTGAAGGGAGCCTACAAGAAAGATGGAGAGACTATTTACAAGAGCATGTAGCGATAGGACAAGGAGTTACCACTTCGAACTGAAAGAGGGCAAGTTTAGATGAGAAGTTAAGAAGAAATTGTTTACTGTGAGAATGGTGAGGCACTGGAACAGACCGCCCAGACAAGTTGCGGATGCCCCATTCCCTGGGAGTGTTCAAGGCCAGGCTGGATGGGTCTCTGAGCAACCTGGTCTAGTGGGAGGCGTCCCTGCCCATAGCAAGAAGGTTGGAATGAAATTATTCTTAGAGTCCCTTCCAACCCAAACCATTCTGTGATTCTGTGATGCAACCCCAATCTCTTCCCTCACTAATCCCTGTTATCTGCTGAAGCCCCTGTGCATGCCACCTCACTTCGGTGGATACCTCATTCCCTCCCTCCCCTGCCCTACACTCCCCTGTGCCTGGAGTCATCACTTTCTGCTCTCTCTTCTCCCTTCCTACCCAAGCTTTGCCCTACTTCATTTCAAATGTTACTGTCTCCTACCAAACGCCAGCAGAGAAGATGCTGGCATGCCAGCCTCCACCCTTAAATTCCAGAGGCCAACGCCACACAGACCTCTCAAGACTACAAGGAAGTTTGTGCCTGCACTTGTGCTCTGGGGTGGAAATGGGACCTGTTCACAGGGAAACAAGTGTGTACCTGGCTGCCACAATCGACTAGGCCTCCGTTAAGCGTGAACACAGACATCCCAAAACTCCCAGCACAGTAGTCTATTCCACCTTTTCCCAGGCCAGCTCCCCTGAATCCCGCCGGGAAAGCCCGGTGAGGTGCCGGTCCCGGGGCTCTGCCGCCACCTCGTGACGCCGCTCGGAGCGGCGCCCGGGGCACTGTGATACCCCTGGAACAGCCCTGACAATTCCCTTTCTCGCTAATTCTGCCTGAGAGCGGCGCTTTCCATTTGCCGCGTGTGTCCAGCTGCAGCCCCGGCTGGGGATGTCGCTCAGCCCGCTCTGGGTCGGGGCGGAGGCTGGAGCTGGTACCAGGCACGGGGTGCCAAGCCCCGCTGCTAACGATTCCTGTGAAGGGAACGAAGAAGGGGCTGAACTGGTGTCTCCTCCATCTCCTCGCAGCACCTGTACATCCCTCTGCTCCCCTTGCTCCTTGGCACCGTGCAGATGAGCACCATCCCTCTGTACCTTCTTTGAACTTGTCGTAATAGCTGTGAGGATAACCAGGGTTGAGAACCAGCTGTTGTGGGGCTTATATGACAAATGAGAGGTTCAGAGGTAAGATTGATAGCAATTAGATTGCCACCTGCTATTGCTTTAATCCTTATCCCGGATTTTTAATTGTTAAGGCGGGGGAGGGGAGGAGGTGGGGAGAGTGGCCTGTTGGCACATGAATACACGAGGACTATCTTAAAAGGCACAAAGCATCAGGATTGTAGCCTACTCATCACAATTGGGCTGCCCATTTTTTTGATTTTAGCCTCTACTGTGTTTTTTGGCCTAATTTTTTAAACAGTTTCCTCCTGAGTTTTCTAGGACTTACGTACTTGTGTCCCTTCATCCATATTTTTTTCTACGTATTTATTTAATTTTTTGCCAATGCAGACAATTTCATTTTAGTCTTGGCCAGCACTTTCCAGTTTGGCTTCCTGACAGCCTTCTGCTGTCAAGTGGCCTGCATTCATTTGCATTGTGTCTGATTTTCAGCAGGTTCCTCTCTGAGGCCTATTCCTCCTGGCTGTTACCCAGGTGAGCAGTCCTACTGTAGTCTGAGTGATAATAGCTGTCAGTAATTGGTACTTAAACAGGTTTGTAGGGTCGGGGTTTGCTTCTTCCCCCCTGTTTAGATAGTGCTAATTGCTTTCAAGTCATGCTTCACAAAAAAAAAGGGAACACCAAGAACTTTGAAAGGTTTGCTATCAGGTTCCACAAAGGGAGAGCTTGGGAGGAATATGTTGGTTTTGTTGAAGAGACACACAAAATAGACTATGATTTGCATAAAGAGCTGAGAGAGGACAACTGCATGAGAGATTGAGGGGAAGGGGTTTCACTGACTTCAAAGAGTATTGGATCAGATCCATGCGGACCATCTGCAATTTCTTTTGATGCACCAGCAAAGTGGAGATAACAAACCTCTCTTCTCCCATACATGCCCTGTGTAAGGCATTATGTGGAGAAGGACTTCAAGCCTGGCAGTGGCACAAGCCACTCTTAGGAGAAAAAGTAGGTCCATGTAATCTGTTTGGGAGAAGCTGGTTTTCCTGTGATCAAAGGTTGCAGCAGGTTTGAAAGCAAATGTACCCTAGAGGTCACTGCAGAGCAGCCATTTCAGCCACAATGGGTTCCAAGGTAAAATAGGGAAAATATTCTGGAATATTATGCAAGTTTTAAAATGTATTTCAAGATGACTCTGAGTAGTCACTATCCATCCCGTCCTAAAACCATATGCCATACCTCCACAGAGTAGGATCCCCAAACTCTACCCTGTTACCTTTCTCAGACAGAATGTCACTTCCTTCATCCTACACCCTCCACCTCACATTCCCATCTACTCCCTATACCACATTTCACCTTGTGAGGTCTTCCTGCTGTGGAGTAGCCCAATCTCATTATCCTTTCTGCATCACAGCTCTCCAGCAGCCACTACTCCCCCCCCTCACCACAGTTCCAACAAATAGCCTTGTCTTTCTCCATCCAAAAGAACCGTTCAGATGGCAGACAGGGATAGATCCCAGTAGCCACTGCTGTGATTGTCAAAGGCTGGGAATTCATCACAAGCAAAGCTGAACACCTCTGATCAGCTGTAGTCATCTGTGGAGAGATGCTTAACGGACTTAGTTAACTAACACAGTGTGGGCAGAGTGGAGGAGTTTTACTGTGTCTCTTTGTAGAAGTTCATCTGCTCCCTCCATTTAGGCAATGTTTTTAATTGGCAATTTCTTCCTATTCTTGAGGCAGGTGTGGAGCAAGAAGGTGGAATCTTGTAGAAAAGATAAATTGGCACAGGGGTAATAGAAATAAGAATAGCAACAGGACCAAAATAATAAGCCATCATAAGCATTTCTACAGCCCTTTTCATCTGTGCAAGTCAAACAATTTACAAGACCTAAAAAAATCAAGTCTCTCAGCAGTGCTCATACTTCAGAAATACACAGTTTCTTCCACCTATTGCTTAACTGCTGTCACCCCTGAATTAGGACAGAGAATCTGTTTATTGCTCAAGGCAACACTGCCTTGCAATTTAGGGTGTGAGAGGCTAACTCAAACTGTAAGACAAGGCAGCATTTAGAGTCTAGAATTGGCCAGGCCACTGCCTTACAAAAAGAGCCATGGATCTTTAACACCAAGTGGTCAGGCCCTCAGTTTGACGTCTCAGCTGATAAAACAGGAAAGGTGAAAGCAGGGGCAGAACCAATCTTTTAACAGCTGGCTATAGGAGAAGACAAATTTGTAAACTGAAAGAGGGACAAAGGAAAAACATTTACCCCCTGCTTTTAATAGAGATTCATTCATAAAACTAAAGTTAGAAAACTAAAGGCTACAAGGTCATAGAAAGTTACATGTGATCCGGTTTTGGAAAATGCCCCTCTAACAGGCCAAGCCCAAAGGCAGAGGCTATTTGTGCTATTGCCAAGGAGAAGTGTCATGGAGGCCCCTTTTTTCTGTCTCTGGGGCCTAAGGAAACTCCTGCTATACATATTGTACATGACAAGGTTTAACAGTCTTTGTTTGTAATGGACCCAAGCATGAATAACCGAGTGCATTTAGGAGAGGCCCAGGACCAAGAGGTAATGTAAAGCCTAAAATAGGGAGGGAACATTTTCTGGATTGGGATAAGGTCATTCCTGGGGCAGTGAATGTATGTGGGTTCATTTTGCACCTGGTATTCTGATTAACAGTGAGGTCAGTCTCCTGAACTTCCCAAGCGTGAACACCTGCTTGTAGCTCTGCTCAGATCCTAGCCCTTCACAAGGCTTTCTCCTTCAGTAATCCCAGAAAATGCATAGGCATCCCATGTCTCTGTCAGAACTGTCCCCAAGAGGTTTTCATGCCAGGAAGAACTGATCTCAGCTCTCCCATTCCTGAGAGCTCACACTCAGCTCTTTAGCTGACATCCACCAGCTGTGTTGTCATCCTTCAGTGCTGACTCCTCTGAAAAGGAAACCATGAATTCTTGTTGTCTGTTTGACTCCAGTACCTTCCTCTGTGATGCCTTTTTCTCTTTCTTAGCAGTTGGGCAACAGTTACTGTTCTTTCCTGTTTCTTCCTGCTATTACAAGATGTCTGGATCCATCTTTTGATCTTCCAAAAATAACACCTGAGCAAAGATGACTTGGCTGTGGTCCCCATTTCTACATCCCATGCATCAGTAATATGGCAAGGCAGCACAGCCTTTGTTTCCAGAACTAAGAAGGCCACTTTTGACTTTTTTTATTGTCTTTTTCCTGATTTCTGTGGCAGCTCCTCTGTCCCTGGTGTGTTTTTCTCGAAGTCATTTTGTAGATGTGCAAAGCAGGCAAGCAGGATGAGCACAGCCAGTGTCTGCTCTGCCATCCTCCCTGGAGCCTGCAGGCCAGACCCCCAGTCACCTCCAGCATGGGCAGGGAGCTGCTGGCTCACATGTGGGTGCAGGACTGCATGCTTGTTCATCTCTCTGGCACCAAGGGGAGACAACTGGGTGTGGAACAAGGTGAGGGTGAGTGCAGTCAAGAAAGTCAGAGCCCAGGGGATATTACAAAGGGATTTCTGAGGAGTGAGGAAGGATACCACAGAGCAATGGGGAAAAAAACCCAACTAAACAAACCCAAAACAAAAAACAAAAACACAACAAAAGAGAAGACAGTAAAAGCGCAATAATGGGCATGAATTTCTCTTTCTTCTGCCCCATGGCAAGCTGCCAATCTCTTCCACACAAATTCCTCAGTGCTACTAAAACCAGTCCTCATGGACACACCTGCCTTGAGACAAATTCTTTTAGTTTTGAAAAAATCTGGGCACTTCTTCAATAGAGAGCTCTGCTTTTAAACTACTTTTCTTTTGTGAATTTTGGCAGCAGCTTACACTTGGAGAGCTACTGAGAACCTTTTCTGTAATCAGATTTCCCTGCCCTGCCCCAGCGGACTCCGGGCAAGTCACTTCCCACAGCGGTCCTTCAGCTTCCTATTCTGTGACATGTGGCTCACCACTACCTCAAGGGCTGGAGCTGGGCATCATTTTTGTGTGAAGAGCTTTGAAATCCATGAGAGTGACTGAGCAGTACATGACATGCTGTGAGGGTAGTGTTACCATCAGCTCATCACTTGGATATAGCAGGAGGTGGGACAGGCACAGGAATATGGTTTAAAACAGTTCACTGCCCAATACAGAAAGTCATTAACTGAATGCAAGAGGAGACAGTTGAGTTGTGTGCTGACAGGACTTATGTCTTCTACACAGTAGGGCCAAGGCTTAAGACCGGAAAATACAAACATCCTTAGGAGTACTAGCTAAATAGCAAAAAAAGCAAAACCCAACTGAGACTTTTCCAGTTCCTTCTCACTCAGGCTGCCTCCTGAACCACCTCATGCCAGAGATGTTGAAGGGTGGTAAAAATCCTATTTTTGCTCTGAGAAAAGTCTCCCTTCTTCTCTTGTTCTGACCAACATCAGACTAGGCTGTCCCCAAGCTTAGAAGAGAATCCAAATGATTTGCAGCATGCCACAGAAAATAGCATCACTACAGTTCTGTGAATAGTTGGCTAAAATAATGGGCATTATGATTTCTGGTGGAAGGAGAGTGAAGTTTCTAGTAATATAAGAGTAACCTGCTCATTCTTTCCTATTTTCTCTCTTGCTTTTCTCCAATTTTTAACCAAGTCCTTACCAGCTTCACCCTGAGAAAGAGGTCAAGTATTGCTCTTTATGAGCCAAAGTTCCCCAAGTTGGGTTTAACTTTGGTTTAATACCACAGCCAGAAAAACAAGTTTACCTCCTCTCTTTTGAGAGGATCCCACCCCCTAAATCGATCAAGTACCAAAACAAGTTTTAGAAAAAACGGGGTCTGAAGATATGGATGCTGTTATGAGCCATGCAAAGTCTAATTCTGGCTTGGCTGCAAACTGAGTTTGAAGTCTTGAGCAAGTCAATTAAATTCTTCTCATTAAGTCTTCCCTCAGTTAAACTGAGCATAGTTAGTTGCCTTGTAGAGATGCTGTAAAGACTAAGAAAGTCTTTATTTAAGATGTAAAATTCTCTTATGTAGAAACCCTAATTAGGATTTATAAAAAGGTTATTTAAGAACAAAGGGACAAAAAAGATCATCATTGAAGCTAATTAATTAAATAATCATGTTGAAATGCTTCTCAGATGTGAAGGATGGAACATAAATCTGCAGTTGCCTGGCAGAGTATATTCAGCTCAGAGAAGCTACTGTTCTTTATTCACTATGGTGGGACAAAGTCATTGCAGATACTCAAGGGAATTCTTGTAGCCTATGATGTTCTTTAACAGTGTCTTCCATTATACTGATCTTTATTATTTATGATCCTAAAACACCTTAGGCCTTTAGCTGGGATTTGTCCTGGTGTGGTTGGTACCACAGACAGAAGATAAGGAAGCACACTGGCTCAAAAAGCTTATGGTCAGAGGTCCTGCAAATCCAGCAGTTTACAACACACTGAAAGGTGATGTGCTATTACTCTGAGTTTACATCCATGGTCAAAGCCAACCTTTCATCTTTTTCCCTGTTTCATTTGAAGCAGAACAAGGTTGCTTAGCTCAGGGTCTGGTTTCTCAGGGGCTTTATGGTATTTGCTTGGGGATGTATCAGTGTAGTGCAGGTCAAGTGCTCTTCTTGAAGACATGGATCTGTTCATATGATTATGTGTCTATAATACTGCACAAGTTAAACTGGAGCATTACAGGACTCTTTCCTCAGGTCATTCTGCCCTATGAGTGAGGAGGCACCAGCTGCTGCTTATCCCAAACATCCAGTTGCCTACAATTATGTTTGTAGGTGTAAAATAAATGTACTCTTCTGTCAGTAGTAGCTACTAACTTACTAGTTCACTAAGAGTTGATCTCCACCAACCATGTACATCCAAGGTACTAACCTGAGCATGGTTTGCACACACGTCTGTGTGGATACTTGTTTTGTTGGCTCCATGGTCTATTTTGTTTGTGTGGCACTCTCATCCATAAAAGGTGTTGGTGACACCTGGTAATCTCTGAGGATAGGAAAGAAACCAGATATTTTGCCAATTCTCTTCTACTTTCTGCCATTTGCAGAAACAAGGAGCATTCCCATTTGGTGTCCTAGCCAAAAGTCTCTGCCCTAAGGCATGTCCTGGCTTCTCCACCAGCAATTGGCTCAACACAAGGAGTACAGCTGGGAACACCTTCCTCCTTTCTGAGAGAACTCCCTCCTGTTGGGAAAGGCGAGGAGGGGGCTACCTGACTAAAGAGTGCTTTTAAGAAGGGTCAAATACCATTTCCAGTAGCTGTGCAACAGATTTTAAGAAAAACAAATAGTGGATGAAAGTATATGAGGATAGGGGGGCACATGAATTCAGAGCATGCGAAGATGATTTCTGTACCCCTTGTGAAGACTCTTGGAGAGCAGAGACCTGAGCAGTCTGAGCATGTACAGCCTGGTCAGGGCAGGCAGGTGAGAGCAGGAGGTGATACAAGGGCATCTGTGGCTGGCAGAGCATGGTGCAGACAGACACAGCAAGCACCATGCTGCTGCTGTTAACAGACACCTCTGATGTGACAATGGGACTTTCACCATCTATGACACTATGTAAGACCAGCAGCAGCAAGTGTCTGCTTCACTTATGCTACTTCACACCTCTGGTGGCCTTTGGGCCATTCTGGCTTAGATTGGCTGCAGCAATCACTGTCTCTATGATGTTTTTGAAAGTTATGGAATTGTAAAGTTCTCCTGTAGAAAGTATAGGAGAATGGAAAACTGCAGAGGCCCAAGACAGAGGGACTAAAAGTAAATTCAGTGCAATAGAGGTCCATTTAAACAGTTTCAAGACTACACTAGTAAATGAACACATCCTTTTTATTACTGAGGCAACCAAAGCGGGGAGAATGGAAACAGTCTGTTATAGGTAAAGCCAAATGAGATGTTGCCTAGTAACTCTCAGCAGGGAAGCATTTAAACCCAGCCAGTTTAGTGAAACTGATGCTCTGACTCAGAGATCATTCTCTCTGGAAAAAAAAATCTGAAAGCAGGAAAGCTCAATTTAACAAACATAGAATTTATTTTTCTGTTAGAGCAAACCATAATGACAATGCTTGGGAGAATACAGAAGTATTTACAAACTTGCACAAGGAAGAACAGACAAAGCATGTTTTCAACAAAAGCATCATTTTACTCAACCTGGTTTTTGTTGCTGATTTATTTTCCCCAAATGCAGTGGATTTCACGTTCTTTTTTATTTTTATTTGTTTTGTTGCTTGTTTTTTTTAATTCTGAAATACACAGCTGATAACAGAAGCCTGGAAATATTACCCATATTGTTATATTATTATCATATTATTGCTATAAGAGAAAGTTCCTGGAGCAAACCCTGTTTCAGATCTGCTATTGGACACAGAATCAAAATAATTGATTTAAAAGAAGAAAGACTCCATGTATCCACTGGTTCCATTGCCTGGAATAGTTTTAATTAGGCCCTCCTTCAGGACCTCTTTTATGGATTCACAGAAAAGTCACTTGGCTTGGCTAAAGGTCTCTCACATCAGGGGGAAACATCCCCCGCCCCCCCAACCTTATTTGAAGATTCATGTTATTTTTGCTTCCCTTTAGAAGGATATGATTTTACAGAAGGGTCAGCCATGTATATCTGTGTTCCTGGATGCCACAACTATCATTCAGAATAGGCAGTCAGGTTCAGGAGAGCACCTCATTTCATCAGCCTCAATACAGTTAATGATGGTAGTTACGAATGTGAACTAATGTCCAGATTTTTCTTTTTAATAAAAAAATACAATAAGCAGATCAACACATCACACTAACCATGAAAAGACAGACTGCAAAGGAGTTATGACAAAAGCATGTATTCTATTAACAATTATAATAGCTGGAAAACAAAGCTACTATGGCATAAATACTAGAATTTAAGTTATATATTAAAAGGATGAAATTTTTCCACTAGCATGCTATATGAGCAGAGAAAGGACATTCTGCAAGCCACAGAGATCCACTTCTCACTGACCAGAGCCTGGTTTGAAGTTTAATGAAGCACTGTTGATACAAAACCTCTGCCCAGAAGGTGTGGGACCATCATCGAATACATGGCCTAGATGGGCATCACACTGCAACAGAAATTATTACCATTTTATTATTCCATTGTTACAGAATCACAGAACTATTTAGGTTGAAGAAGACATCTCAGGTTTTAGAGTACAACCTTTGACTGATCACCACCTTGTCAACTAGATCATGGCACTACTCATTGCCACATCCAGTCATTCCTTGAACACCTCCAGGGATGGTGACTCTACTGCCTCCCTGAGCTCCACAACCAATGCTCCACAACCCTTTCTGTGAAGACATTTCCCAATGTCCAGTCTGAACCTCCCCTGGTGCAGTCTGAGGCTATGTCCTCTTGTCCTATCACTGGCTGTCTGGCAGAAGAGGCCAACCTCCACCTCACTACAACCTCCCTTCAGGCAGGTGTAGACAGTGATAAGGTCGCCCCTGAGTCTCCTTTTCTCCAGGCTAAACAACGCCAGCTCCCTCAGCTGCTCCTCACAGGACTTACCCTCTAGACCCTTCACCAGCTTCACTGCTCTTCTCTGGACTCACCCCAGCACCTCAGTGTCCCTCCTGAACTGAGGGGCCCAAAACTGAACACAGTACTCAGGATGGGGCCTCAGGAGTGCTGAATACAAAGGGACAATCCCTGCCCTGGTCCTGCTGGCCACATTGTTGCTGACACAGGCCAAGATGCCATTGGCCTTCTTGGCCACCTGGGCACATTCTGGCTCATGATCAGCTGCTGTTGACCAGCACCCCCAGGTCCTTTTCTGCTGGGCAGCTTTCCAGCCACTGCCCCTAGACTGTAGTGCTGCCTGGGGTTGTTGTGACCCAAGGGCACTTGGCATTGTTAAACCTTATACCGCTGACCTCTTCCCATTGATCCAGGCTGTCCAGATCGTTCTGCAGAGCTTTCCTACCTCCCAGCAGATCAACAGTTCCACCCAACTTGGTGTCATCTGTGCACTTACTGAGAGTGTCCTTGATCCCCTTGTCCAGATCATCAATAAAGATACTAAATAGGACTGGGCCCAACACTGAGCACTGGCAACCATTATTATTGCATTATTACCATTGCAATTCCAGACCATTGCAATTTTGATGGTACATACTGTGCTATCCCGAATTAAGAAACTTTTATGATTAATTCACTGCTGAGTTGTGTGTGTGGGGGGAGTTTTAGAGGGAGACTAATAATACGTCCCAGAGTAATCACCTTTGGCCAGCGGGCAAGTATCTGCCCCCAAACAAGCAGATCCCAGAAGAGGAATCAAAAAGGTCTTAGTGGCAGAAAGTATAGGAAATAAATGGGAGGATCCAGACATCTCAATATGAAAATGTCAAGTTAATTAAGACAGTCCCTGTAGGTCCTTCTCCCAGATTGAGGATTCTCCCTCCTCCAGATTACTGATGTGAATAAAATTAGACTCAGTATAGCTATCAGTGAGTTATAAAATTGGAAGGTTGTCTTCAGCTGGAGTTCTTGAAAGGTGCTTACTCCTATTGCTGCACATGTGAACTCTACCAAGCAAAGGCTTGTTATATTTGCAGAAGTATCTAATCCTGCTAGAAGGGGCTGCAAGCACACTGAAGGACAGCATTAACAATCTTAAGAGTTTGGAAAAACAGACACACACAATAAAAAACCAAACCAAGATGCAATTCATCAGTCTTAATTGCATACTTTTATACCTTAACAAAAGTAATAAACAGGTTCAGGGTTGGGAAGAAATGGTTAGGGATGGCAGCTCTTTAGAAAAGGCCCTGCATATTGCAACACATCCCAAAACAAGTATGTGTCATGGGCTGTGGAAGGGTCAAGGTGTAAGGACAGGAACACCATCTACAACACACCTGAACAGCCCCAAACCTCTGCTGCAGCACTGCACTTGGAGAAGGAAAAGGGTCGATTTGAAAGAATGCAAAATAGAGCAACAGGACAAGCAGCACATTAAAAAACACTGCATAAATAGAAACAGTTGAAGGAGCTGGACCTTTCTAGTCTAGAAAAGAGATGACCGAGGGAGTCAAAATTGCTATCAGAAGTAGAAGCGTGGCTTCTGTGAAACACAAGACTCCATAGAAAATAGCGGTGCAGATGGAAGGCACAGCCACACCATACAGGGAAAATAGCCATAAGCTTCAATGGCTGCAAAGCAAACGGTGTTTTCCCCAATGTCAAACCCACAGTAGGAAAACATGTCGGTTACAACTCATTACCTAGTAAGGCTGTGGTGTCTCCATCTCTGTATTATTTTCAGAACATCTTCAGCAAATATTTAGCAGGGCTGAACTAGGAGTAACTGTCCCTGTGATGGGCCAAATGCAGGAACCCTATCTCAAGAGTCCCTTCTACAGTCTCTTGTCATACCCTGCAGTGCACCTCAAGTCTTTTGAGTATATTTTCTGTCTAAACTCAAGCCCCTGGCTATACTTACAGAACTAATTTTGCCAGTCACGTACTTTTCTTCCCACCAAACTGACTGCCTTTACTTGATACTCCCCTAATTTGTTTTATACCAAGAAGTGACACAGAATAGCTCCAGTGATACTGTAATTCTCACTTCTGTATTTAGGTACATTCCTTTATGAGCACAAAGAAAATAATTTGTTAAAATTTGTGTCTTTGGATATGGTCTCCAAAATAAACGTACCTGTTTGCAGACGACTTCAGTTCTAGTTAATCCCAATGAGTTATCTGGTCGTCTCATGATATTGGTATTACTTTCATCTCTGCCACAAGTGCCATAAGCCTCAGAAAACGATGGCCATCCAGTCCCAGAATTGTACTTCTTTTCTGAGCTATAGTGGGAACCACATTTTCTTGTTAATTAATAATTGAAGTGTTACAAAAAAGTATGCTTCTATTAAGAACATTAGGTTTTATTCCTCATTCCTGTCTTGTACCACCATTAATAAGAGCACAGCAGAAGTTTTCTCACTGGCATCAGACTGTGCTGGAAACTCCTTTCCAAAAGGAATCCTTGATTAGCCCACAACAGGAGATTTTGCCTCACTGTTTCTATTTCAATGACAGGGTGGCATTTCATAAAGCTTGCAAAAGGGTTTTCCTGACAGCTGAGCATAGTGTTTAGCTGAATTACACCTACAAAGTTGCAGTTTGAAGCCTGGCCCAATACAGCACAATCTCAGAGAGTTTACAAGAAACAAAGGATGGACAAAAGCTGGAGCCCACTGGACCAGGCTCACACCTGATGATAATGGCTTTGTCTTGCAGTCAGCTGTCAAGCTGGTTTGGAAAATCAAATAGAGCCTTGCTCAAACCATCAATGAACCAATGAGAAATCCTCACAGCACAAAGATCTACTTTTCCCAAGAGATAATTGCAGACATCAGACACAGTACTACAGACTGTCAGCTTGTGAGTGCCTCCTGTTGACATCTAGGATGACTAACACTGCTTTAGCTGCATATTAAAATCTAGAACATACTGGAAAATATAAGCAGAAAATATTTTGGGGATTTGGTACAGAAATGAGATAATCCCCCTCCTATTTAAAACGGTGCAAACTTTGATAGCAATATGGACTTTCTCCTATCAAAGAGGGATTTAGTGTGAGTTAGAACTAGAAATGAAGATAGATTCCCATACTTCTCAGATAAGTGGTCTGGAGACTCACCTCAAACATTTCGGCTCAATTTCTCATGTTTTTACCCAGTTTCACAAACTCAATGCTCTTACTGGCATCTAGTGGTGGATGGAGACATCAACACCGGTAGCAGCTCTTGGTCAAGGGGATTAGTCCATTACTTAAGACAGAATTTAGAACAAAATATATAGTGTATATCGTGTATATTTTTGTGGAAAATTAACACAGTGAAGAAAAATCTGAAAATCTTAATTGCAGTGCCTTTTAGAAAGACAACACAAACAAGTTAGGCAAAAAGCTTAAAAAAATCCAACCCAAAGAACAGTGTGTGCATTGGTGTGTGTGTGTGTGTGCATCTGTACAGGGCTGTCTTTGAGTAATGCAGCTCTGGAAATAAAAAGAGTATCTGCAAGCACAGAATGACCAAAGGCTAGCTTTTGTGGGGGCTGTTGCTTAGTCCTTTACATCAATTCACAAATACCCATGAGAAATGCTCTCCTTCCTCCTCCTCTCCGTAGGACACAGTACAAAAGTTGCCTGCACTGAAGCAAATGCAGTTTGTGGACTCTGTTTGTGAAGGACTATTCCAGGACTATTTCTTTCCAGCCAAAGAGGGCTCCTTGCTTTCCCTGCTACAAAACCACATTAACATTATGCCTCCTATATCTTGAGACCCCCAAAATAACCCGGGGAACACATATCCATACACGACTTCTGAGTTTCCCTGACATGTATCTGTTCTGTTTCCTTTTTATCAGAACTCTTCATTTTCTGACACAGGGGTCCTTATGTTTATTCATACATAGATACAAAGATCCTCCCTGAATCCCTGTAGAGTCAAGGAAGGTCTTTAATGCTGTGTGGGTTTTGCATCTGACCCTGACTGACTCTGTCCCTTACATGCCACTCACAATACTTAAGTTTATTGTAGATGTTTTCCACTGCTAACATAACAACCATTTGAGCTGTTAAATTAGCTCTCAACAGAATGGCCTCTGTGTGGTTTTACCAATAGTAATATCACTTAGATTCTCTAATATAAACATTTTAGTACCCAAAAATATTGCTGTTCAAGATCATATTTGTCCTTTGAAGTATTTCACCACTTAATTTATGGATAAATAGACTTTCCCTAAACATATGCATTAGATTAGCCTTCGACACACCATTCCTCCAGCACATGTCATTTACTTTGATCCCTATTTCAGTCATCCTGGATGGAATCCAGATAATTCTAAAAAGTTCTTTTTGCTGTATGAATCTCAGCTGTAGGTTTATGGTTTGATGAAGGTCTGATATTTAATTAAAGCACTGCAATTTGCTATCTATAAAGGCTAGGGGTTTGTTCCATGCATTTCCAACTCTTTCAAATGAATATTTGGTAGCAGAAGGTAATAAATTCTGGTATAAATGTATACACATGTGTTTCAAAGAAAGGAAGAAATACTTCATGTTTACCTGTAGCTAATGATCTAATGCATTTGAAAAAGAAAGAACATTTTTAACGGACTAGGAAATAAATATGATGAATTAACCTCTTATCCAATACCATTTCCCTCTCTCATCGTTAGTGTTCTCTGCAACATAGTACATCCATGGAAAATATATTTGCACATTTAATAGTTTCCAATTTTCTTGCAAGGCTTTTTTTTTAATCTAAAAGTTTGGGCGGTTTTTTGTCTGTGAGGCTCAGCATTATCTTGTGCTTGAAACAAAAGTACTTACATTCTCTGAGAGCTGTATAGTGCACAAAGCAGCCTGACAATTTGGTTATATTGTTGTTTTGTTACTAGTTTAGCAGAAGCAACTCCCTCCAGTGCTTGTTGGTCTGTCCATATCTGTTGTCTAATATAAAAGATGCCTGAATTGAAGGAAAATTTGAAGGAATTGAAGGAACTCTTCCATAGTTTGGTAATTAAAAATTTCTCTAATTTATCTGAATATTCTAGAGGTATTATTAGGTTTTGTACTTGCCTTCAGAATATTTTGTAATGCTGAGCTAACTTTGGAAATAAATCTATTTAGAAGTGTTTATTAGTAAACCTCTACAGAAAAAGATAAATCTAAGCAAATGCATATTTACATAACAATAGGTTTCTGTACTTGGCCAAAGAAAACTAACCATTCACAATGATCAGCCTCCATTTAATTGCTTAGTTTAGGTTATTTTCAATATAGTCATTACATTTCCCCCTCCTTTCTTACTACCCAGATCTCTTGCTCCTCAGCTTCCCGTCTGAAGTTCTGATTTGTGATGCATTCTTTAAAGTCTTCATAAACAGGGCATATCAGCAGCATTTCACTGAATTCTCAATTGGGACTAATAATAAATAAGGTCTATTTTCTACAGCAAAACCAAAAGAAACTGTCTTTTCTGGTTCAGTTACAGAGAACAGAACACCCTCTGCACATCCTATTCCAAGGCACTCTGTTTTCCTTTACTTAGAGGTTAATGAAGGTGCAAAATATGTAGTATTGTAAAGAGCACAGGAGTTAACAGTGCAGTCGTTTGCAGTCAGGTTTGAGAAAGCAGATGTAACCAAAAAGGCAAGAATAGTGGAATTTCATTTAGGGAACAAGGAGAGGATGGGTGTGAAGAGGAGGTCTCAGCTCCAGTGTGAGGGACCCAGCAATAAGAACATCACAACAGCAGACCAGACAAAGGCAGACCAAAGGTCTCTCTAGCCCAGCAGCACGAGTGGCAGAAGATGACTGTGGAGGAGCACAAGAACAGAGCAAACACACACTGATACTCATGCATAAATACACATATTTTCTGGCAGCTTGTGGCTTAAGGACCTCTTAAACAGAGACTTATTATCAGCCAAAAAGTCTAGCCTAATGTGGCAACTGCCTGCTGGCCTCTGGAGACCCTCACATGCTCGAGTAAAAGGTGTGCCACGTGTCTGTATCACTACAGGTATCCTGGAGGTCTTGTATGTAGGGATTGTCCTTCTTCCCACTCCTCTCTTTTCCATTCTGCTCATGAAAAGACACTGCCCCTCCTGCCACAATTAGGACATGTTAAAGACACTATGAAATCCTAAGGATGTTACCTGAAGAGTGGGGCATTGCAGCACACACAGTAGTACGTTCCTGATTCTGTGTTATTCAGGTAGATCCCACTAAATGGCTTTTTTAAAAGAAGGAAAAGAAGGAAAAAAAGAGATGTTAATAATACAGGTTTTTCAAAGATCACCATCTGGAATAAGCATGTAGGAATCAGATTCAAAACAGGAGAAAAACCGTAAAAAGAAGGCTTCACAGGGGGGCTTTGAAGAACAAACATTAGCAGCCCAAAGAAATGAAGGGGAGGATGCCTTTGGATTAATACTGAAGAAAGACTATCCCCTACCCCTGGAAACTTTGAGACCAGCCAGATGCATAAATCATCCAGGTACCAGGGACAGAGTCGTGACCTCTGAGGAACTGGTGAAATGTGCAGGATCCCAAAGATCAGGGCTTTGCTATGGAGTGCCACAACTTTAAAGTGGGTCTACAAAGGGACTCTTCTCTTTCCTGCATAGTCTGGATCTCAGATCCATATTTTACAGATATGAATTCGGGCACAGTTCACATGACATAATTCGATGGTACATGCTCCATGCATGCAGAAGTCCTGGCTCTGGGCTGTGGATGCCAGTGCTCCACCCACAGCACCATATGGCCTCCATCACAGAAGGAAGTGCAGCGTGGGGACAAGGTGGGTGGGTGATCTGGCACATGAGGGATAACCCACCTCTTGAATGGAATGCTATGTATAATACTTCCATGGCTAATCTACATATGGTCAAAAGAAGAAGACTTGGGGACAAAAATATGATTTCCCTCCCCTCTGGAGAGGCCTCTGCTGCTGCCACACAGACGGCTGAGCTGGCAGCAAAGTATCCCAGAAAAGAATCAACAAAATATGAAAAGAATGCAGAATGTTTTTCATCTGTAAAACAGTCTGTGCCAGAACAAAATCCACCCCATTTAGTATGTTGAGTCTAACTTTCACCAACAGGAAGGCAGGAGAAATCTTGTGAAGCAACTGAGTGGTGACAGCTCCCCAAAGCAGGTTTTTCTCTGCCCTTCAGGCAGAGGAGGTGGCTTACCCTTGGACAGCATTAGCACCTTTGCTTACCAGTTCAGTTCCTTTTTCTCTTGTAACATAGAATTGCTCTGGAGTCAATTTTTTTTTCCAGTCTGTAGCAGCACTTGCTCCAGCTCTTTTAGTCAGAGGCCCTCTAACTACAATTAGATAGAGAAAGATAATTTGTATTATTTTTAACACCATTTTAACTCAGACTGCATTGATGTTTTCCATCATCATCGTAGTTCTCCCAAAGTTTCTATGGGTACAGACAGAGGACAACAGTTCAGGCAGTTCAGGGACACAAGAAGATGGGAATGCAGGACTTTCCATCTGCTTTCCATCCAGGGTGCTACATCTGCTGGTGCTCCCTCCTCATCCCTGGGTATCAGTAAAAGGTTTTGCAGTTTGTCTCTTGGAAACCCTCAGAAACCAGAACTAATGTTCATCTGCGGGTTACTAAAAACTAGAACTTTCACAGGCCCCAATGAAAAGCAGTGCTGAGAAGGAGCACTGGAAGAAAGAAACACCTACAGACCAAGAGAAATGGGGCCCTGGTTAAGCGAGGGGCAAACATGAGTAATCCATCACAATGCAAACTCCAGCAACGCCTTCCTGTGAGTCTGTATACACCATGCAGAACATTTATGGTGGTATAGGATTGGCAAAGAATTAATAGATTGGCTGAAAAACAGTGAGTTAGATAGTTTAATACCTTGCTAATAAAAAAGTCTGAGGTGGGGGGGCGGAGGGAGGGAACTACCTCCCCGCCCACCTCCCATCAGCACAGGATCTTTGAAAAGCAATCAGCTCCTGAGCGGTGCTTGCCTGCACTCATCTCTTGCAACGAGAGGTGAGATTTGGGGCGGGCGGTGGGGTTAACGAACTTGAAAATGATAGTTTAACCAAAACCCCTACAGTTTAGCCTGCCAGTTCACGAGAAAAACTTATGGCGTGCTAACAGCCCTGTCTAACGGCGAGGGCGGGGATGCTCTCCCCTTGCAGGGCAGGTCCTGCCCTTTCCCCACTCTCAAAGCTCCCGGAGAGGGGTACCCGAACCCCCGTGGGTACCCGAGCCCCCCTGGTTACCCGAGCCCCCACAGGTACCCGACCCTCCGTGGGTACCCGAGCCCCCCGGGTATCTGTGCTCTCCTGGGTACCCGACCCTCCGTGGGTACCCGAGTCCCCCTGGGTACCCGAGCCCCCCTGGATACCTGTGCCCCCCTGGATACCTGTG
>VXBX01002499.1:0-69516 GCA_013400415.1 Scytalopus superciliaris | reverse complement strand
GCTGCGGCCATGCCGGGGGGCCGGCCCCGAAACCCGCCGGCCCAGGGTGATCGCTGCGCTCAGCTGAGCCGTCACACCCCCGGAGGGCAGCGGGCACCGCGCCCGCGTAAATGCCGGTGCAGCATTGGCAGGTAAAGGTTCCAGTCGCTTCTTACCGAGAGGCAAAGAGATCGGCTTACAAAATGAACCGTCGCTGCAGCCATAAATATAGCACAGTGCTGCTGGGGCGTTTGTTTTGGGCTATTTTTAAGGAGAACGGGTCTGGTGCTTGCATGCACAAGTGCCGTGCCGCCCTGGATGCGTGTTGCGGGCATTGCTTTCGGTGGTGCTGGTCGGGCTGTGCTGCTGCGGGTACTTGTTTACGCCGTGTGATTTGCAGTCCCAGCTGCTCTGACCTGGTCTAAAAATATACCTGTAATAGGACATGTGTTTCAGTTTGGCTTCCTGTCCTCGAAAGGCAAACCTAAACACAAGTTAGTTTTCCAGGTTAAGCCTTAATGCTATTGTCTGCTTTTCCCCCCAGTAGTTCCATTTCTGATTTGGAATTAGTTCATCATTTCTGAAGGATGTGGAAGGAAGTGTTTTGATTGCATTGGATAGCATAGTGAAAGGAAGTGTTTTGGTTGTATTGGATACCAAAGCTAATAATGGTGTTTAATACAAAATTACTTTCAGTCTTAATTCTTCTAGCCTAATTCTAAAGTCAAAGCTAAAAAAAATAAAATAGTGTTGTGTGATCAGTCCAGTATATCCACATTTATTGAACCATCTTCATGTCTAAGACAGTGAGTTCAGTGGCAGCTAAGGACATCCAACACAGCACATGATCAGTACCATGGCTCTAATCACTCCCTCTGCTTGGGTCCATGAAGTGTTGTGCCAAAAGATGGGTATCAGCAAGGTTCATAGATGGTCACGTTCTGTATCTGCTGCAGGATAGAGAGCAGGGCACACGGTTTATATTTATAGCTTTGTCCTGTGTAATAAGACATGGTGCAGTGAAGCCAGAGTACTGTGAGAAAAATCCTGGAGATGTGATGGTTGCGAGTCCTCAGGATGTTAGGAATGCTGCTGGGCAGGGAGGGGAGGGCTTTGCCAGGGCTCTTGGGGCTGGCAGAGGGCAGCAGCCATCCTGTAGGCAGAGGGACAACATTTTTCCATGTTCAGCCATTCTGGGAAATGATGATCAGAGGTCTCTTTCCAAACCAGTTCTTGCTCACCCCTGTAGCAACTTATATCAGTCATTTAGCCATGGTTTAGGGGGGGAACTGGAACATATTAGGGAGCCTTTGGAGAGGAGAGACCCAATCTGACACTCTCTGGCTTCTGCCAAACGGCTTAGGGTTGGAAAGTGGTGGCAGGCAATGGTGTCACTGCTGGGGTTCACTGCCTCTGTCTCCAATCCAACTGTAGAAAAGAGGCATTTCCCTCACATTCCTGGTCATGATGTCAGGCACTGTTTGCTACTGAGGAGGACATGTAATCAGTGGAGTTCTCCCTGAAGTATCTGGGAAATGAAGGAGGGTGAGAGAAAGCGATTAGTCCTGAAACTTGTATGTTTTCATGTAATTGACATTGATTTAACTGGTGCTTTCTTAAAATACAAAATTAAATTAAAAATGAACTGTCGAAATCTTCCTTGCAGCTGTTATGGGTACCATCCCAAAATGCAGCAGTTTTGAGGCAGTGGGAACTGAACCAACATAGATCTGTTGCTGTGCCATTTCCTTGGGCTCTGGAGAAGGGGAGTGGGTGCCTGGGCTGTGCACCTATGGGAGCGGTGGGAGCAGAAGGAGCAAAGGCATCAGGCTCATCAGCCCAAGCCTCATCATCCTCTCAGTTACCCAGTTCCTTACAAGTCACACCTTGATTAAAATGGGAGTGGTGGTGGAAGAGGGAGATCCCATTCATCCCAAGATCCACATTTGAGGGGTGACTGGCAAAGCAGATCCTCCATTTTCCCCTCCAACAGAAGCCTGACCTGCAGTCATCCAAACCAGCATGACAGGCCTTCCTCAAGTGGAAAACAACCCCCCTGGCTGGAGGTATTTAATTTTTCAGATCTTTGGTGCTGAAAAACCAAATCATTGTCCTGTCATGCCTGTAATATTGCCTCCCATAGTTACAGCACATACCAAGCTGTGTCGCTAGGCAGATATCTGGCCTGTATTTCTCCCCACAGACTGTTATAAAAGCCAATTAGGCTGTTACTTAATTTTCCTCCTGGTTTTTTTTCTCCCCTATGCACAAGGGGAAGCAGTTAAAAGTCTCCCCTAGCTACATTATGTAAATTTTCAAGTAAATTCTCCCTGGATTATAATTCAGCAGGTTTATTGTTAAAAATGTCATCTGACTCCAGCATGTACACAAGCTGCATCCAAGGAAGGGTCGCTGATGGAAAGCACAGTGTAGTATTAGGTATGCGTAGGTGGGGGAGAGGCTCAGCTCCGCCCGTAGCCTTGCTCCGTGCTGAGGCAGCAGCAGCAGCATGTGTGTGGGCGGGGGAAGGCAGGAGTAGGAGGGGAGCAGTCACGGTCCAGACTATCCTGCTAATATTTACTCGGACTCTAAACGTTTCCCAGCCCAGGCTCTGTCTTGACTGACGGCTTTGGGGGCAAGCAGAGCATCACATAATGCCTGTACTGGCAGATACTGAGCTGTCAGCCAGGACGCAGTGAGATGAAGGAGTCAAATGAACCCTGTTCAAATTCAAACCTCTGCTTATGCAGCTTTTGTTAATAAAACCCCTCGACATTACTGCGTATGGAAGAAAACACTGAAACTGTGTTTGTATGCAATCAGTTTTCCTCTGCTCACTTTGTCACACCTAATGCATGTCCCCTCCCAGGAGAAGTTCTCACTGAAACGCGAGAGCTCAACATGCAAGGATTTGTCTTGGACCTGTCTTACGTAGTGGTACCGTGTGCCCAGGTCCCTGGGGAATGAAGAACAGGGGACTGGCATGAGCCCTGCAGTGGTAGGTTGTGTCTGTGGTGGACTCTACTTTCCCCCACAGAAGCCTCAATGCTTTTGTAAGAGATACTGCAGGAACACCACATCCTTCCTCAGCAGAGTCTTCTTTCTCCTCTGATAGATGTGATACAACTCCATAGCCAGTTTCTAGCCACTCAGGTGTGACCAAACTCTGAGCTCTTGGTATATGGAGATACTGTTTCCCTGTGGAAATGCTATCCAAAGATATGTGGTAATGTTCTGGTGCTGAATTCTTATGATGGAAAGGGATTTCAGCAAAATTTGGTAGAAGCAGAAATGTCAAAGCACCTTGGGAAAGTGTATTGCTGGTTTCCAGAGGCACAGAGAGACTGAACACAGCTGTGAAACTCCCTGAAGTTGACCCATGGATTCTGCTTAGATTCCTTTATAGAGTAGCATGATGTGATTCAGGTCAAAGACATCATTAGAAAAAGTGAACATACAACTTCTTGCTTTGTTTGCTTCATGGTTCAACATATCTTTTTTTTTTCTAATCATAAGCTGTAGGATACCAATTATTCTGACCTTTGTTTTTAGGAAAAAATAGGTCATATTTATGGACTAGCTTAAGTGGGAGCCTTCTGGAGTCTAAGGGTGGAATTTGAACAGAAGAGAAGAGAAGAGAATACTTACAGTTGGAGGGGACCTACAGGTTTGGTCCACTGTGACAAATGCTTTGAGTTGGATTAGACCAAATGCCTTCCCAAGGACCTGTTCAGCACAAATTATTCTAGGATCCTAAATGCTTTGAGAAGTTTCTTGAAAAACTAATGAAGGCATGAATTCAAAGTGAAATGGATATTGTGCAGTCACTCCTTGATGGAGAACACTACTCTGCAGTTGGACCATTGGTTCAGCTCCAAGTAGACACACAGTCCTGTATGGACTATGCATCTACAGGGGAGCTATTGGGAAGCAACAACTCCAGGTTATTTCCCTGGATTGCCCTGTCAACCCCGTATATCATACCATCCAAATTTCTCAAGCCACACAGACAGTAATAATACATTACATGATCTTGTGTGTGATCTCTTATCCATTGTACCTCAAGGTAGTGAAGAACTGGGATGGTTCTTCCACCCAGTACCCAAAGCCTGAACAGAGCATTGAATGAACAGTTATTTGGCAGCATCTGCTATAGCAGCAGCTTTCTGTAGGTTATCTTAATGGATTTATCACCCTGAACTAAGCCCTGACCATCTGTTCTATCCTCTCATTACAAATGCAGAAAAAGCTAATTCATGATTGCATCATAAAAAAGTAAAATATAAATGATTTAAGAGTAGTGTATGTCATGCTTCACACTCTGATTGGGGAAGAGGGTCTCTTCAATAGACTGACTTCCCTGATAACAGAGTTTGCTTCTTTCCCAGCAGGGAATTCCCGAGGAACAGGGCTCACCAGAACAGGTTTTATTCCCACTTATTCATGTTAGATGTATTTTTAAATTTGGGATTCACGTAAGTGAAGTTATGAGTCTTCTTTCCTTCTCTCTTAGGTGAGCCCCTGATATTTATTTTTAATGAATTTTCTAATCAGGGAAAGGACAAAATCATGCTCCTTAAAAATCCCCCCAAAGTCTGCATTTCCTCCATCTCACCTTCACTGAGATGCAGGCATGCCTGGAAGTGTCACCCACTGTTTTTGTGCTGGTGACTCACCTTCACCGCAGTGCTCTTGCTTAGAAGGGATGTGCAGGTGCACAGTGTACAGTTCTGCACTGCCTGTGTGCTTTGCCTGCCTTAAACTCAATTTTAGCAAGAGCAACTTCCAAGATTCGGTTATAATCCTTGGTCTCCAGCATGCTCACCAGTTATCTGTTGGAAAAACTAGCACTCTGTTCTCAAGGCATGAGCTGGCTTTCCATTTCAAGAAAATGGAGTTCCCAGTGGCAATGTGGGCCAAGCACACTCTGCTCCCACGAGGAACAGGAGTTGGGTTTCCTTTCCAGGACCTATCTAAGCAACTCTAAGCTGAGCAAAAACTTCTCCTCCAGATTTGTGTGATAGAAAGACTGTCCAGATCTGGAGGGACAGTTACTTTTGTGGGAACTTTAAGTGAGGAGCCTTTTAAAAGAGTGTCCTGAGTCTGTGCTGCTGTGGTAAATGTTTTGGTCCGTATTTCCTACATAGGAAGAGGGTAGAAAGGATCAGAACAGGCTTTAGGTTTCACATGGATCTCTTATTTCCACACCATACCGCCATTCATCTAGCAAGGAAAAATACTGGTAGGTCAGGCATTACTAGCACATTTGTTAGCATGTTGCTTTAATTTTTGGGTGGTAAGCAAAGATACCTTCCCACCATACCTGAGGTTCAGCAGCATTTTAGTATCAAATCTGAGCACAGACTTGACTGAAACCTGTGCTGCTGTTGACTACTGAATTTCTATGGTCAGCAAATACACAGCAAGTGGCAACAATACACTAAATTGGTGGCAGCCCCTTGGTGAGGCACTGGCACAGGTTGCCCAAAGAAGTTGTGGATGCTCCATCCCTGTAAGTGTTCAGAGTCAAGTTGAATGGGGCTTGGAGTAACTTGGTCTAGTGGAAGGTGTCCCTGCCCACACCAGTGGACTTGGAATGAGCTGATCTTTAAGGTCTGTCCCAAATCAAACCATTCTATGATTCTGTGACTTCCATCCCTCCTTTTGCTAACAAAAGCTACAGACTAATCCTTGAGTAAATAACTGCAGATTTCTGACTTGGGGTTTTGCTCTGAAGGAGGTGCCCTGACCCTTGGACCAGTGTGATCCTTGGCACATGTAACACTGCATCCTGAACTCACCCCGCATTTCATGTTATTTGTGTCTTAGAACTGCACCACATGCCACACAGCACTTGGCTTGTGTAAACTGCTGTGAGATACTTAGACCCAGCATTAAATTTGGCCCACTGCTGCAAAGCCCCAGTCCCTGTCAATTCCTGGTACTTAGCTCTCTTGTCACTGGGCATTCCTGAAGAAATTTAGTACCTGAATAGCCCAATGTTTGGGCTTACAGTCTCTGAATTTTCTGCATATATTTATACCTAAAGGCTGCCTTTAGTCACCTAGTTGTCTCTTTGGTATTGCATCTCCCATTAATAGCAAGTGGATCTAGGATTAAACCCACTTACATTAGAAGTCTGCAGCAAAAATAGTGTAAATGAAAAGAAACTGGCACTCACAGCATGTGATTCTTCTGTATGATCTACCACGGATAAACTGTGTCTTAAGAGTGCCCATTTGTCAGAGAATTTTCCAATTTTGGAAATTAGATATCATTACCAACATCTATTACACCTTGGGATACTGAATAGACCTCTAGTCTTTCATAATTTGTTCCCTAATGCCAATTAAAACTAATGACTTGACATTTTGAAAAGCCTTTTGACTCTTTAATATCTTTTTTGACACCTGACCTTTAAGGAATCTTCTTTCAAACTCTGTCACTAAAAGCACCTTGTTCAGAGTTCATATTAAAAAGGAACTAAAAGCATTTTGTGGTGTGGGGTTTTTTGTTCAAATCCTTCCTATAACTAGGAAGCACTGCTGATCTATAGAAGAATGTGTGCTGATTTTGAATGGGATAGAGCTAATTTACTTCAGAGTAGCTGGTATGGGGCTGTGTTTTGGATTTGTGTTGGAAACAGTGCTGATAACACAGGGATGATTTTGTTACTGCTGAGCAGCGCTTGCACAGAGCCAAGGCTTTTTCTTCTCACCCACCAGTGCAGCTGGGTGTGCACAGGAACTTGGGAGGGGACACAGCCTGGACAGCTGACCCCAAGTGCCCAGAGGGATATTCCAGAGCATATGGCATCATGCTCCATATATAACCTGGGGGGAGGAGGAGGAAGGGGAAGGACATTCAGAGTGATGGTGTTTATGGTGGTGGTGGAGCTGTGGTGGAGTCACCATCCCTGCAGGTGTTTAAGAAAAGACCAGGCATTACACTTAGAACCATGGTCTAATTGACATGGTGGTGTCTGGTCAAAGGGTGGACACGATGATCTCAGAGGACTTTTCCAACCTAATTAATTCTGTGATTCTGTTTGTTTTCCCCAGTCACTGTTACATGTGCTGGAGCCCTCGTCTCCTGGGCATGGCTGAATGCCTGCCTGCCCATGGAAAGTGGTGAATGAATTCCTTTGCCTGTGTGTGCAGCTTTTGCTTTACCTATTAAGCTGAGTTTTTCTCCCTTTTCCTCTTCTGATTCTCTCCCCCATCTTACAGGAGGGGGAGTGCATGAGTGGATATGTGGGGCTGAGCTGACAGCTGGTGTTAAACCACAATAGGATGCAGATTAGAAAACACATGAGATGAATATCAGAAACAGTAAAGACAAGCTAGGGATATCTTCTGGAAACTGCAAGAGAAATTAATAACAAAGAAATGGGGAACAGTGAGACTGTAAGCTGTGGGTCCAGCATGCACTAAGGTCTCTGGTTGGGTAGTTAGCTCAACCTTTCTTGCAACAGAAGGGTGAGATGATTTTGGAGCAGTTTCTGCTTTACAACAATTTACCATGTTTCAAAGCAAACCTGCACAATATTGGCACCTCAAAAAGGAGAGATTTTACACACACTATAGAGCCCATGGAAGGGTTTGTTACTTCTGGCAGTTTTATGCAGCATGGATGAGGGAGTGAGAAACAGCAGTGGACAGCTCTAAAGATTTACATAGATTTGAAGAGTTTTGCTCACAGGTAGACCTCCACACAAAACCTAATGGCACTGAACTTTCTAGTAGAGTCTTTTGCTGAAGAGTCTTTTTTGTCCCTTATTCTAAAATAGGCAAGGAGATCTTCCATAGCCCAAGCATTTGGACTGCTGGATGACAGGATCAAAGAAACCTTCTGCTGTGCTCACTTGCAAGGCAGGACTAGCATGAGGAGAGCTGGTTGAGAACAGCATTTGAGTAGGTGGGTATAGCCAGGGCAAAGGGCTGCAGAAGCAGCAGGATCTGCTGCCTACTTTGATATGATTTCTCTTCTCATCTTGCTGTATTTCCCCCAACATTTTTCCAACTTCAAGCAAGAACTGGCTTCAATTATGCTTTGTACATGCATCTTAGCATGTCAATGAAACATCAATGAGCTAGAAGAACTAGGTGGTTCATTAGCATGCAAATAAGCTCACTCCTTAATGAGAGAAGAGCTTTTACTAGCTCACTGTGTCTCCAATACACTAATTTTTTACATGTCCTACAAATAACATTTTTACAGGTCAAAGACATGTATGTGGGTCTCTCACTCTGTGTTTCTGTCATTTCTCTGCATACTCTACCTGTACCTCTACATGAATTCTAATTTCTGCCTGGGTGATAGTGGATAAAGAAGGCCAGATAGAGTTATTCCACTATTTCTGATATCTTTCGGCGTCAGAGCCAGTGTTTGTATAATAGAAAACTAATTAGCTTTTTAAGAGGGATAAAGACCTGTTAATTTATTTGCAAAGTTCTGCTATAATAGCTGTACTGGTAGAGTGAGAAAATCATGTCCCATATACATAGTTGTATTGCAAAGACCACAGTAAGTGCTGGAGCAGAGTCCTTTGGTTGTTTCCCTCTGTGACATTTGGGAAGAGGTGCAGCTGCTTGGGAGGAGATACGTTGGCACAGCTGTAGTGGTAGAGGGTTTGTATTCTGGATGTGCCAGTTGTACATGCATATCTGTGCTGTATTATGTGTTTTCATCTCTGTGTAAATGTGCTATTAAATACCTAGAAAGCCCCTCAGCTGCAAACTGCTGAACCTAGCAAAGCACTCTGGAAGTGTATTTGTGCCATGCTCTTCCCATGTTCTACACTGATCATTGCTGGAGCTGCCTTACTTGCTTTGATAGACCCTTGGCTTGAGCCTGTATGTCCATTCTTATACTTTCTTCTTCTAGTTTGCTGTGATGGCACATGGTGTCTTTGGGCTTTGAACTATGTGGGGATTTTTTTTGCTTATTTTCAGTCTTCTGAAGGAAAACAGGTACTGCCAATGAGTTGTTGGGGAAAAGGCTTATATAAACCAGCAAGAGAGCTATGAATATAATAAACGTTTTAGTGCACTTTTCTATCTTAACCAAGTCAACACGCTGGCCAGTAAATGTCTACTGCCCTCTGCACAGTCTCCATTCTGGCACTTTGCATTGATAATGAATGAACTGTATTTACAGGGAAATGAATCATGTAGTAGAAGAGGTGCAGATTCAAGCAAAGAAGCTATGGGTGAAATAATATGTCACCATTCAAACCCCGTGTTTACTAATAAAATACTTTTTTGTTTTTCCCTGAAGACAAGTCTGGTGAGAAAAGTAACAGAATAAAAGTTCCTCTTAGATCTGAAAAGAATCACTTGTTTTGTTCTGAGAATGGTAGATTCTTCTCAGGATCCAGAGTTAATGAGCACCAGAGATTTACTGGAGGAAGAGTTCCTTTCAATTTCTACAGTGCATGGGTGTGCACCATTCGAGGGACTGATGTTCCACCATTGCTGTAGCTTAGCAGTAGATAGATGGTCAGAAAATATTTGAAATGTCCCAATTCTATATATTACACAACAGTTTTCCCCTGCTAGCATGAAGATAAAAGAAGTAAGTGTAAGTTAATACCAGTGTTCCTGCTACTCAGGGATCAAGGGCAACAGAAGGGAAGCGTGGAAGTGCTGGTACTGCTGCTGCCAGCAATCCGAACTGCCTCGGCATCTGCTTGGGGAAGAGCAAAAGAATCCACTTCTGCAGCAAAGTGTTTGCCAGAAGCACCCCTCAAAACAGGTCTTAGCCAAAGGCTGGTCTGAAGAGCCTGGAATTACCCACTTATGGTCCCTTTAGCTAAAATGGTCCCAGCACACAGGACAAGAAAAAGCAGAGATATGCAGAGTCAAAACATTAGACTCTGCCACACCAAAACCTGTACTGTGACTTGCAGTTACACTGACACCACCACCGGTTTGGTCTGCTGCTTTATTGGTTCACTTTCATCAGAAGGGTAGAAATTATGCCTGACCTTTCATCGCCACAGTCCAGATTTGTATTCCTTGATATGCAGATATGCTGTATGTTAAGCACTGTGCTTTTAAATGCCAAATCAAAACCAAAATTCTTTTTAATGAAAATGAATAATGAGGGCAGCAGGGTGTATGTATGTGATATGTGTGTACATGTGTGGTGTGTCACTTCCAGATGCCTTGGAAGAGACCCTGCAGGAAGCAGCAAGGTGAGGAGGGCACTACATCATTTCTGCACAGTCAGCATTAAGTTGAGTGGTTTCTGTGAACTGGATGAACATGTCTTCATGCTTCTCTCAGGAGCACAGACATCACAATAAGGATGACTTCAAGGTGGCTTGTTCAAACCAAGATCTGCAGTCCACATCACTGTCCTGGGATAATCATTGACATGGCTTCTCTTTCAAGAGTCAGAACCCATCTCATTTGGTTTTCATTCTGCACAGCTGCTGGCCTTGATACCCACTGCTGTGTCATTTTCCAGGGGTTACAGCTATGGAGGAATGAACCTCATTTCAGTTCCTACCTTTGCTTAAGGCAGCTTGCAGAAGAGCACCTAGTTAGGGGGGGCTTGTTCTAGGTAGGGTACAGTTTCTGTATTTGACAGTAGAAATTTATGTGTCTGGGCACTTAACTCTAAGAATATTTCTGGCAGTGGGCACTGGAGACCCAGACGCTTTTTTCCCAAAGGAAAAAACAAATTGCTGCTCTTAATATTAGGGTGCAGAGGTTGCTTGACTTTGCTGTTTCTGTAGTTTATTAATCCTGCATTTTCTGTGTGACAGCAGATCTTCAAAAAGGGATGAGGAGTGCTTAGTGGCCAGAATAGATAATGCAGTGAGGTAGCTGCAGACTGTTTTGTTCATGCTTAGGGAGGCATCAAACCTGACTCCTTTTGTGTGACTGATCCACCCAGTGAACTATTTTGTAAAAGGAAACATGAGGCCCTTCCCCATCTGCTCCTTAAAAGGAGGAGGGTGATCAATTCCCTCAAGCATGGCCCAAGCCAAATGGTGTATGCTGAGAATATTCACCCAGCTGAGCCCTGTAGAAACGTTTAAACACTTTGGGTTTGGATTCAGCTCTGGAATGGGTGAGAGCTGGGCTGTGCTTCTTAAGAACTTGGGGAGTTCTTCACCAGAGCGTGGGCACAGCTACAGGTCCTTGGTTAACATCAAATAAAAAAGTTTGGCATCTCCTGACTTACTTAAGAATTGAAGCGCAGTTTTCAAAGTAACAATTTGAAATTGAAGTGTTTATATTCTACCTAGATCTTATTTCTGACACCCAACTGCATTACAATTTTGAAGTGACAGAACTCAGATAGTACAAAACTAAAAATTTTGAGTGGCGTGAAACAACGCTCATCCAACATTCTTGGATCATCAAATTCTTCATTATACAATGCAGACTGTAGTATTTGCTTTTATTTTTTAGATAATTATTTTATGTAAAGTGAGATTATATGTCTACAGGTTTTCCAGTTTTTATTAAGCAAAATTGCATTTTGTCTTTTTTTTCCCCATATTGACTTTTATGAGAAACAACAGTGATTGCTTTCTTTTCAAGACTTCCTCAAACATAGCAAGTCACACTTTAACATTATGGTTCCAATACAAAGTAATGAAACTCCAATGGAAGAAAACTATACAAAGTGATAGCTAGCAGGAAATTAATTCTTATTTTACTTCAATTTACTGCACTGCCAAAGTTCTGGGTGTCTGTACTGATTCATGCCTGTCACTGAGAACATATGACTTTTCATGAGCCCCCTACCTGCTACATAGCAATGATAAGAAACACATCTTCACCGTCCTCTCAGTTCTGCCAGCACAGCATGCATTTTGTTTCCAGAATTCTTTTTCATTCTGATGTCTAGAGTACTGCTGAACATAAGGTAAAAAAATGAACATGCAGCCATATAAGTGAATTTACAACAGAAAGATAAAATGTTCCCCAGGGGCTACCAGGAAATCATGCTGCATGTCAGAGGAGGAAGGAGGGGGAGTGGTGGGATCATGCTCATAAGCAGTAATGAATACAACAGATACAAACCTCCTCAACTCAAAGTGGTCAGTTCAAGTGGTTCTGCCTCTACAAACATAAAAAAACTAAAAGAACACAGGCACCAAATTTTTTAATCACATTTTTGGTGGGCAGGAAGTAAATGCCTGGTTTGCATTGCAGTCTTCTGAAATTCAGTTCTGCAGTGTTGTCTGCCTTGGCCTAACTGCTGTACAGGACATTTTCTGTTTTCCACAGTAAAGTCAATTGATAGTGGTGCTCCCTGAAATACTCCAGTACATTCCTGAAAGTTTCACCAGAAAGTGTTTACTAGAGTTGCTGGATCTAGACAGTATTTTACCTCTCTAAGATGCACCACCACACTTCAGCAACACCACATTACCCAAGGCTGCAAGAAAAACAAATTCCCTGTCTAAAACTGCTGCCTTCTTGGAGCCCATTTTATCTTCAAGTGAAAAATAAAGAATTTAAACAAAGATCACAAGCATTAACTTACCAATCGTCTGTCTTCCCTGTGCCAGGACAAACAGTATTTACTTTCATCCAGAGTATCTTACTATCTGTAAACATTAACTCTGCCAAGTTCTAAGAAATATAAATGGGATGTTTTCTAGAGAGGCTGAAACTATGCTGTTATCTTAGTTCTAATTCTCACTTCTTGGGTTATTTCACAGAAAAACCATCCAGTTGTTTTTAGGTGATTTGTTATTTCACCAGATGTCACATTTTCTTGCTTCATGGACAAGTATAAATGTGTGTGGGAGTACAAGGAAAGTAAGAAAAAAAATACTGTATTGGAAATAATCTAAACGGATTTAATAAGCATTTTAATGTTAGCACATAACAAATATTAACTACCAAATTTTATTCTGTAGTTTTACAGTTTAGTCTTAAAATAGTACAAAAAAGAATTAACAAAATTTCTAAGCATTGAAGCTGGATACTAAAAATACATTTAATAAATGTTTAAGACAACATACCACATATGCTTCTTTTTGATAGTTGGATATGAAACCCCCTTATGTTTCAAAAACACAGCACTGCAAACATCTTTAAAACATTTATTTTAGTGAAATTTGTCAAGATGATTAAATACGTTTGTACTGATCTGCCTTCGCACTTCCCTGTTTTAGCAAAAGGCCTGGCTCAAACATTAGATCTACAATATAGTCTTGAGGAGGGAGCAGTAGCCCAGCTATTCTCTTGGGAGAGTCATCAACCAATTTAACTTCATTCCAAGCTCTGTTATACTTGCCACGAACTAAACTACAGCCAATGCCAATTCTGTCCGCTATCACCTAAAGATGAAAGAAGGAGGAGTTAATCACAGTTCATACACGTAGCTTCTGTGACAGACAGCCAGGCCCAGAGATGCTTAAAAAGAAAACAAATACCTGAAAGGTGAAGAGTTTCCTTGAAACAGACTTTATAAATCTCTCAAGTGTTCCAAACTGCAAATCTTTATTGTTGGCTCTGCTTAGAAAGTGTAGGCTTTTAAATGTTACTTCTGGCATAGTCAATGCACAGCATGAAAAATAATAATTTTAACTCTTTTCAGACACTGATACATTTGTTTATCAGTCAGTCCTTCAGATCTCAAATGAAGAGCAACACCCACAATTCCAGCAATGTTTTTTCCTAGTTGGAAGATTTACTTCTGAGTAATATTTTGAAGTCTATCGAAGCAATGAGGTGTAGGCACACTGCACACATATAGCTAGTATGAAATATTAAGTGTAAAAATATAACATTTTTATCAGTGTGACTTTAGGACTCTTACTTCACTCCAAAGCACACTCCTTGCTTTTCAGCCCTGGGAATGTGGGAAGCAATGAAATGCAAGGCAAGTGTCTGCTAGATGAAACACCTGCCTTTCCTCTGTGCTGCACTACCACAGACAGACCTATAATGGTTTCCAGCTACAAAAGAGCTTTCTCACCATGTATCTGCTGTGAAGGAATGAAATCCTGGAAGACTTTTAATTTATTAGAAATGGACAAGGATATCCATTGCTTAGAGTGCTGTGGCTTTAAGAGAGATGATCTGTCCCTACAAAGGTGTCTTAGGACAGTGGAGGATAATTAATTCACACCCTCTCCTGTGTACTCTTTCCTAGGTCCTTCCTGCTTAATGTGCTAGGCCCTTGCTTCTCTTTTACCTTTCCATCCGAGAAAGAGAAAAATCCAGCTAAGGAAAATGATGGGATAAATAACCAGGCAGCAGCAGGACATATTCACATAAAGAAAGAAGAAATGAAACTTCCCAGTCTAAGAAACTAGAAAATAAAAGCTGTTATATACTATCATAGAATACTGGATAGATACCAAATAAAGATTGTCCCAACAAGTTTACATTTGCAGCATGGAAAAAGAAGGAAGCTGCATAATTCAACATTTTACAGTTTACAGAAAATGTAAAATGTTTTGACTACAAATCAAATATTTTGGCCTTTTGCCATTTATCAAGTATTCTGCTGATATCACTTAAGACAATTTAATGACAACAAGAATGCCTACAGAGAGAAGCAATGCTGGCTTTCATTCACTGGGAAATCAACTTTGCTGGTGAAAAATTACTAAAGTGTATACAAAAGATTTCACATGAAGAAAAGTATGGTATTATACTGAGGCAAATACAGTTTTGAATATCCACTTAAAACCAATGTGTTGCAAAATAAATGTTAACGTACCTTGAAAAGTAAAGCCCTGTGATAGAACGTCCCTTTTTTGATTTTTCCAATAGGCACAATGTTGCATTTCAGTTCAAACTCTATTTCACTTATGTGAAGTTCCCAGCTGAAGTCATGGAGTTTGTCTCTTTCAATAGAGCCACCCATCTGGTCTGCAACAAACCTGTTCCAAATGCATACCGGGGTCAGTTACATCTACAGTTCCTTTTGCATTTATCACAAAAATGTAGCAAAATGAAATGTATATAAAAGCCATAAGTGAATGAAATATAGGACTGTAATACTTCTTCTATGTTTGCTTAATTTTTTTAATTCAGTAATTGGTATTTTAAACATGCTTATTGATAAATACAGATAACGATAACTCAGGTTATTTATATTTGTCACAGACCTAAACCAAGGTGCAAAAACTGCCAGCAGAGATTCCAGAGAGGTCTAGTATAGGCACAAAGTCCTCAGAGAAAATCATCAATTACTGAGAAAGTAATTACAGAAGCTGGTGTTCATCTTTACAGATAACAGATTAGGTGAGCTACATATTACATTTGTTTGAAACAGTAATAAAGCTATGAGAATACGTGTGACAAAAATAAAGCCACAGGTCATGATCCCAACATAGAAAAGCAACTGTATTCATTGAAGGTACTTCTACATGTGCTTTCATATATTGAAGCCAGTATTCTGGGGGTGAGAGGTGTGTTACTTATCCATGAAAACAAATGGCTCAGTCACAGAAACAGACCAGAACTCACAATTTGTGCAAACTCTGCCAAAAGCTTGTCTTTTGGGTGACTGCACACACACAAGACCAAGCCCTGATTTTCAAGTCCCCACCTGCTCATACACACACCTTCACCTCCCCTATGTGTGGTCCTGCATAGAAAGACCTTTGTTTCCCTCAGTGTCTCCTGCCACAGGCACAAGGGTTCTTGAGGGCTCTTACCCTGGACAAGATGTTGCAGAACTGACATGGAAATCACATGCTTCAGACAGGGAGCTAAAATCTGCATCGCCTCCTCTGCAGAAACTGAACAGGTTCTGTCTGCACAGCACAGGCAAGGCAACCTCTGAGGCCTCATTTCTCAAAACCTAGGGCTGAGGAGGCACTGGCTGCAACAGCATGGGCACAGGGAGCTATCACCAAGCAGGCTAGACATGGTGTCTTGAAGCTGGGAATTGCTGGGTGAAGCTGAAAAAGTGTGGGGCTCACTCCAGGCAGTCCCTTGTGCTGTGTGTGCCCGTGGCCAGCCCCAGCTGAAGACAGCAAAGCTGCCTGAGCTGATGTGCTCAGCACCCCCACGTGTGCATAAAGGTGTGCTGTGTTGTTCCAAAGAGCATCCAGCACTACTGGTGTTCCCCCATCTATCCCGACCCCCGCTCTGTGAGTGCAGCAGGAACTCTGCCCTGTCTGCCAGGCTGCCAAGGGATGCTGCAGCTGCCTTCTCCCCCCCTCCCTATTCAACACACACTATTCAGGCAGCCACTTAAAATGGAACATATATACAGAAAAATCCCCTCAAAAAAACCCCATTCTACTTAAATTTCCTGTGATTGTTTCTCTAGGTTGTGTGTCTGCAAGTATTTCACTGGTTGGAAGAGTGGATTTGAAAGAGCATTTTATGGATTCCACCTTGAGGAAGGCAGCATGATTTATACACAGCTGGACAGTTAAGAATGAATATCTGTCCTGTCAAATTCTGCAATCAACAGAAAAGTCATTCCTCGTATCACATTAGACCACTTCATTAAAAATGAGAGTTAGTAAAAGTAACAAATTTTGTGAGACTCTGGGATCTGACAGCAAACTCTCCAGATTCAGGAGGCAGCCAGGAAACTGCTAAGATAATAAAGGTTAAACTAAGGAGAAGATGAAAGCAGACACACTGCTTGGAGGTGACAGTGATTGGTGCCCAGGCTGAATAGTCAGTGTAACTAATGAATCACACATTGATAACAACAGCCTGTACATGCACCATTGCAATATTCTGGCACTATTAAATGATCAGGATATTAATTACAACAGGACCTAAAAACTGCATTAGAAAACTTGTCTCATGCTTTTGGCTCTACAGAAAAAGTAAATACAAGAGAGTTCCCAAGAGGTTTCCAAATCAAGTAGGCAAGAAACAGAGTAAGCGACAGAAGAAGCATGATATGTGTAAGTTGCAACCTTCTTGACTATTAGGTGGGGGTTCTAGCTTGTGTTTTTAGGCTTTTCAGCACCTGGGTCTCCTTGATGATACAGATGTTATATGGAGCTGATGTGTTCATTGGAAAGGATTGGTGCAGATACATAAATGTGAAAAAAATTTGAAATCGCCCAGACGAGTCTTTTCAAAATGAGAAATTTGCATCCTTTTGTTGCAAAGTGATACTTTATTTAAAAACTATTAAGCTAAAGCAACAAAATTAGAAACAAGAAGCCTGAAATCTAAAATTATGTCAACACACTGGAAAACAGCCAATCTGGATTCCAATGAAGAATGGGAAAACTAACTAATTTGGAAAAACCCTAGAATAAGAAAACAGTTATTTTACCTATTCAACTTTTGGAAACATAATTTGGTACTCACTGTGCAAGGGCCACAACCTGTTCCCGGGCAGTAGTTAGTGGTAGAATTGTTTTGGAAGCATCATTAATGTAATCCATTAAAATTAAGTCTGATGGTGGTAACCAAAGTGAATTGTCTGGATTTACTTCTTCCTGGACTTTAGGTGTAATATCAATAACTTCTTTTGGTTTTTCCTCTTCTTTTTTCCCCTTCCCTTTTCTTACATAGAAAAAAAGATACACTTATTTAGAATACTGCAATCTCTGAAGTTCAAATTGAAATAGAGTAGTTCTCCAACAGGATATTTAGACAAACTGATTGGGGAGGGGTGGAAAGTAGGAGAAATCTTTCCTCTTGATAACGAATATCCAAAATCTACAAAGCTGTAGAGAACACTTGTGGAATATTCCTGCAGGAGATGGTCAGGAACCAAGTGTCATTATCTCCATATTAACATTATAAATTCTCATTTTATTTTTGTCAGTGGCTCTGATATGCCTTTCCCATATATGGATATAAGGAGACACTTACCTACTACATACATAAAGGAAAGATCTTTAGACAGTTATGGTTTGGTTCCATATGGATATGAACTAAAAATCATGAACTCCAGTGAGTTTGTACTTGATTGAAATCTGGACTTCAAATAATGGAACAAACGGTGTCAAGAGCATGGCTGGAATCTTGACAGGACATTCCAAGAGACAATCTCTGTACTTGCAAGTCCAGGTTCTTCAAACATGTAAACTACAACATGGCTTGTCAGAGGAAGATCTTACAAAAACTCTGTGGTTTTGTTGACTTTTTTTCATTGCATGTGCTTCATATTTCACTAATGCTCAGGATCTGAAAAATGACTGATCCTGAACAGCCATCGTAAGCACCCAGAAGTATAAATGAAACAAGCGTTCTACTTAGATTGAATACCATGCATTTCACAATTATGCAGCAACTATGAAATCAGTATCTTGCCAGAGGTATCATTAAGGTCTATACAATCAGACAGTTTAGGATTTTTCATTTGTGGGAACACATGAAACTAGTGTTTTGTGAGCATGGTGTCTTTTTCAGTGTAAATCCTGAATAATTCTATTGTGAAATATGACAGTATTTCTTTCCTTCATTTAACAATGCTGGGTTATTTTTTAAAATCTGTAGTATTTCTGGTGTTCTTGGAAAGCAAAAAAGAAATAGAGGACCACTGGAGTACATGAGTCCAGGACACACTATCGTTACTGTGTGCTCTTCAAATTATTCTTAAATTTTTTACAATGAAACAGCACTCTTAAGATGGAAAGCATTGGACAAAGCAGAAGGGCATACACCATTATAAGTAGCTGAATTCAAGTAATTTGTCTTCAGAATACTTTACAAACTTTTCTTTAACCTATTGAGATTTACATATTCACAAAAAGCCCTTTTCATAGGTGTCATAAAACACATTATTTTAGAAGGATAACCAATTAAGATTTAATCTTAAAATTATAGAATTACCACCCTCTTAAATAAACTGTTCTGGTTATTAATTATAGTTATACTTGAAAAAAGCAGACAGTTTTCTTTGTCTAATTTTACTCTATCTAACTATAGCCAGGGAACCTTATAATGCTATATTAAACAGCTACTCATTTATCCATTTATACACTTATACACTATAGTTAAAAATACCCTATTTATGAAAAAAATAATTATTCCAGACTCTCTGGTGTTCAACTTAGCAGGTTTTCAAAATAACAACTTCTACAAATACTATAATTGTTTCCTGAACGTTTTCTCCCTTTTCTCCCTTCTTCCCTTCCATCCTCCCAGTACTTTCTTTCCCTATGAGAAGTGCAACGTTAAATTACAGCGCTATAGTGGGACAATTTGTTCCTTATTCCTATCTACTCAAATGACTCTCAAATCACCCTTTTTCTCCTCCTTCCCAGTTCTTAGGAAGAAAACACCTGAGAGAGATGGGTTTGAACAGTGATCTGTTTGGGGTTTTTTGCTGCTGCCTATTTCTGTCAGGTATGATTGCTCTGTTCCTTGGTGGAATAGCTGCTTTAAGGTTGTCTTCTACACCTGCCTACTTTACTCCTCAACTCCTCAGTTCATAATATCTGTCTAATACTTACTCATAAGGAATTGTGGAGCTCTCTTGTCTTACAGGTCAGTGCTATAAAATAACCAGTAACCATTACAGTAGACTTTTACTGTGTTTTTTCCTGCCCTCTTTTTTTTTTATCCCCATTTTCTTAGCAGTGGGAATTGTGAAATAACATAGAAAAATCACTCGCATTTCCCAAAGCTGTTTTGCTACTTGTGAGACTACTTGCTGTGAATGCAGAGGAGTATTACAAAGGAGAGCTCATGGCACTTAATAGTTTCTAAGCTGTTTCTGATTCCTATTGCAACTTCAGTACGGAAGTCCAGTGGGTCACCAGAGTGTCAGTGTGAGGAGGAAGGCAGCCAATATAATGTCCTACCATCAAAATACAGCCATGACACACCTATTTTCTTTCCCATTTTACATAGCTTGATACCCTGGTTCTCTTTAGAAAAGGATTAAATGAGCCTTGGGAAGTATTTCCTAAATGCTGTACTGGAACATAGCATGGAATAAATACACATTTGTTAGTCTATATTAAATATAATCTTTTAGCCCAGTCAATATGTATGTCAGATATGCAACTGTTTGATTAAAAATGCTGCTATCTGTCAATGCAAATACATGTCAAACTATCAACTAGCCACTTCCTCTACATCTAATTCAAACACTGCCAGCAGACAATTACAACTGCCCTTTCTCTTAGCTTTCAGCTACGGTTTATATAAAGTAGTATCACTTTTCAAAACAATGGCTTTAAACAGTGTTCAGTAGTACTTTGAAAAATAATGATGAACAGAAACATACGATCAAAGGAAAAAATACATAGAAAAAAGTCTAAGTGTGTTTGAGACTTGGAGTCAGCTACTGACCTTCAAATAACTCCCATATATCTCACAAATTAATAATAATAATGATGTATGAATTATGGATTCAAAATGAATGACAGTGGGGTTATAAATCATACAACTTGATCATGACATTCAAAAGCAATTATTTCATACTTGAAGAAAGAAGTCTTTGTATCCCTGCAAGGTTTACTGTGGGAAATTGATCCAGGTATTGGGTTTTTTCCTTTCTTCCTTTCTGAAAGAGTTATGAGCGCTAGCAGAGCAGTCATTTACTCTGTAATTGACATAAATTACATTTAAAAAGCAACTATCCAACTGTATCCTCATCTCACACTGTAATAAACAAACATCTTGTCAGAACAGGTCTCTCAGCTCCTGAGACTGTGCAAAATGGCCCATGACTCTCAAGCATGCTGTGAGATGAAAGAACCCACTACTGGTGCAGAGCAAGCACAACTGGGGCTCTGTGTCTCCCCTTGCCTCTATTCATTACACCTCACTGTTAGTGATCAGCTACAACAAACCAGAAGGAGACTGCTAAACCCCCAAATATCTTGTATAGACTCAAATCCTCTTTCTGTAAAAGAAGAAAATTAATTTTCCACTACAAGGGTAGATGTTCCAACCCACTTGGTATGAACAGACAGACTGCAGCACTGTACCTGGTGTAGCATATGGATTAAGGATAAGCCCTGCACGAGCAAAGCATTTTTAGACTAGCTGACATCAAAATTCGGAAGTTCTGAGCACACCCTCCTCAGCTTATAGTCATCTATGCAATTTCACTGGAAGAACTTTAATCTAGAAATAAGGATGCATGTAGGCAGTGTAGGAACATTTCATGGGTCTAAGTTCTAAACTGAGAAAGAACTTCTACCCTAATTTCCCTGTGTTTTGGTTGTCAAGTTGCAAAATAACAGCATTTTGCTGCCTCCCAGGGATAATGAAAGGAAAAAGAACAAACAAATGTGAGCTGTTCAAATACAGCACAGGGAGGGAGGACAAATAATCACAAAGATAGACAAAAGAATATTACTGCAAATAGGAGGTGAAAGACAGACACCAGAAACATACTTAACTTTGTACTTAAGCATTTGTACTCTGTTCAGAAACTATCACTATTTTGTCAGAATTCTACTTCTAGAGCAATAACAGAACATTGACAACCAGTAAATCTGAAAACCCTACCTTCCTTTTTCTTTACTACTTATTTTTGAAGTAGGTGGTGGTGGTGGTGGTGGTGGTGAATCTTCTACCTTCTCTACTGCAAGACTGAAACAGAACAAGGTATTTTTGCATGTTATTTGCATGTCAAGCTACAAAAATGGAGTTCTGATTTTAAAGGACAGTAAATATACTAATAGGTGGTAGGTAAGTGGAAGAAATAACATAACCACTAATAAACCAGGTATTGATCCAGGGATCAGAAATGAAGTATGGAACACCAAATTATGAACACAAAAGTAACTGGGAAGTAAAACTGCTGCCAAAGTGCAAAAGCAAGAAGCTGTAGCAAAGCCAAAGAAAGAAAACCTGATAGTTAAAGACAACTCTAGGGATCAACAAAGAGCATGGAAGTCTAATTTGTCATAGATATTCCCAGACATCTTTATGGTGTCATACATAAGCTTAAAAGGGAAGCTAATGATACTGTAAACCAAATATGTGATGTGTTGACAGAGAAGAAGGTTTTGAACTTGCAAAATATTGGTAGAGCAATCTTTGATCTGTGAGACTGTTTACAGGAAATGGCTCCCAGTTAAACAAGCCCAATACCAACTTCCTACATTCAAATCTAAGAAGTCTTGTTAGGCTGGCTTCAACTTAAACAGAGAAGAAACGGACACAGGTTCTTTATCAAGCCTGAGAGCTTGATACTTGGCTTTGTCCTGCCTCTTGGGATGATGTGCTCAGAATTCCTTGTATTTGTCTGTACAAGAAGATCATCAAATTACAGGTTTCATTGTTGCATGTTGACATTCAGATGACAATTACATGATGTAATTATTACGGCAGATGACAAGCTTTGTTATAACTAATAAAACACTGAGTGTCCCACCATCAGGAATCAAAGACTGAAAAGAATGAGTCTTAATGGCTAAAATAAAAAAGCAACTCAAATTAATATATATTTTCTCTCTAGAGGGAAAAAAGTTATTTTCCAAATTCTTGTTTTATAAAATATGAATATTTTGCCTTCTAGGACATAAAGCACTGTGCTGGGATTAAAATTGATGTCTCTATTTTATGTATGTTTGTTTATATATGTATAAAAGATGAAGTTGGTACTGGAAACAGTGAAAATTATGAAAAAGATGAGCTATTGCAATATATGCTAGTAGATCTAACATGACTCACTCTTCTTGGGGTTTAGCATTAATGAAGATTATTGCCCGACGGTCAGTAAGCTCTTGCATGCTTAGTTCTTCCAAAGATAAAAATTTTGCTCTGGGTTTTAACTGCAAGAAAATTAGCATAAAATATAAGGTTTTTGTTCAGTTAAAGATGGAGGGAAAAAATATATTTAAGAGAGTAATTTAAAATTCCTAATCTTAAACCAAAGACTACATAAGAGCTTATAAAGCTATTAAAAATATTTGAATTCTTTTCTCCTTAATTTGCATTTTCTTCAACAATTTTTCTTAGAAAATATTGTTTATAAATAATTTAACATGTAGTTATTGTTATGAAGGCATTCCAAACAGTTCCACAATAAGCAAATGTTCCTGCCTCCAAAGGCTTTACAATATAGGATGGAATTTTCAAAAGCAACCAAGTGCTTTAGGAGCAGGTATTTTACTGATTGTCAGTAAGACTGGTATTTCTAATTCATTTGGGTGTTTTAAAAACTCTTTCTCTGATTTAAACTGATTACAGCACTAATAAGTGATACCTGAGTCAGTCTTTATAAACACTTCTTTGTGAGAGAAAAGGTCATGACTGAGGTGAAAATATGAACTCTCTACTTTTTCATTTAAAAATAAACAAATAAAACGTCCACAGGTCATTCAATGTCAAGTTAGTATTAAGTATACTGCAGGGAAAGAGACCAGAAGAACTGAAGTTTGAGAAAGGATCTGGAAAGGAACTATGTCTGCACAGCTCAAATAATTGGGAATAAGATCACAACTAGGGGATAGCATGAAGATGATGAGATTTCATCCATGAAGAAAGATAATCAAGAGTGATCTGTATAACAGCTGTGGAAACTTCTGGACATGAAAACAAAGTATTTTCTGTAGCCAGATTCTGGCTTTTGCTACAGTACTCTTTCTAAATTAAGAGGAAACTTTTACTCTTTTTAAATACAGTAATTTTTTTATAGTAGCTTACCTGACCACAATCATAGAATCCATCAGTTATGATATTACTTGATGATAAATATCCCAACCGACTGTACTTTTGGGAAAGATTGTTATCAAGTAGCTTTTCCAAAGCAGTTTCACTGAACTTGTTTTTACGCTTTGTTGACAGATTAATTTCTTCTAGGATGTCTAAAGCACTGATAAATAAAATACAAAAGAACTGATGAATAAAATACAAAGGTTACTTCATTGTTAAATACTAATTGACTTATTATATAGTTCAGAGTTCGTTTTCAGCATTACCAAGGCCAAGACAAATTCACTTCCAAGTGTTAGCCCTGTGCCCTCTGGGTCAGCAAGGAGCTGGCTGTGCTGCTGCACAGAATTTCTTCTCTAGGGGAGGAAAATGCCTTGCAATGCTCAAAAGCAAAGTGATTTCTTTAAGTTAGTTAAATGCTAAATAAAGAAATGTGGGACAGGGTGCCAAAACCTATTATCAGAAGGACACTGGGCACCACGGAGGACTTAAAAAAAAGATGTAAAAGGAGTAATGTTCTGAGCTGAACACGTGATACAGTTCAGGCAGCTCCTCTCTCTCTCTCCAGCTGCAGTGCAATTTGCAGATTCCAGTTGTGCATTATGCAGTGGGCAAATCCTTCTGGTCTAGGACTGTTGCTGTGCTCTGGGAAAGCGCAGTTGGCAGATATTTGCTAAACACGAACGAGCACGGAAACACAAGCAGTTGTCTCAGCACCACCACAATGGCAGAATTTTTGCAGCATGGAGATACAAACAAATAGTAATGGGAGGACAGAAATTAATTTTTTAAGCTGTTTCTGGTGCTGAACCCCACATACTGATAACTTCTGACCTGAAAAACTTAGGAAAAGCTCACTAAGAAGATAAAGGAAACCGAATCAGGAGAACACAGCATACTATAGTTTTGGAACTGTTTAGGAATGAAAAAAAAAAACAGGGAAAAAGGAAATATATTTGTGTGTGTGTGTGTGTGTGCGTGTGTACGTATTCAAGTTTATATCTGTTTGTGTTTATGCACCCATGCAGATAGTCTTCTCACAGAATACATATATATATATGTGTGTGTGTGTGTGTACCTATATATGCATGTCTATGTATATAATGATCTCCACTTTTAGACTCACCATTCCTCTGAACTACACAGGCAGCCTCAGCTGTGGACATTTACAATATAGACTCTGCAGGTACATCAGATGAATTCCATAGAACAAGTTTTTCAGGGAAGGTAAATGACAACCTTCTCTTACAGAAGAGGGCAGTGGGAGAAGGTAGTGGAAGAGCAGTTCAGGCTATTTGTCTACAGCATATAATCAGCAGGGAAGAAATTTAGAGGGGGAAAATGAATAAAAGAAAGGCTAATATGTACAGCAGTGTCTAAACCAGATGACACTACAGGCACAATGATACATTATTCTCATATGGAAGAAAAACAAGCCAAAACCGGAAAATACAGCTGCACCAAAAGTTCTGTGAAGAGCCAAAAACCAAAAGAAAAACCCCAAAACTGATACAAACAGAAATGGAACTGACACTTTCAACAGAATAGAGAAGGTATGGGACAAACACAAAAGATGCACAGGCAAAGTGAGATACAACTAGTCAGGGACCGAAATGAAAATAAATGGTTCATATGCTACAAGTCAGAGAGAAAATGTAAGCCTATTACTCAGTATGGGAAGAAAACTCATAACAGATGGCACAGAAAAGACTAAAGTGTCTGATGCATTTTTTGCTTCAGTTTTCATTAGGAGGTTTCAAGCAGATGCCTGGCAGCAATATTAACAAGGAGGTAGAAACAGTAGTCTTAACATGACTAGAGTAAGGTTGAAAAGACAAAGTTAGCAATCTCTGAGGCCATTTACCTCATAGCACTCTATGGATTTGCAAAAGCAACATCATAACTATTTATAACTGTATTTGAAAATTCTAGGCTAGATGTCTGGAGAGTGGAGGAGGGCAAAGATACTACATAGATTTGAAAAACTAAGAACAAGGAAAATATAACAGATAGGCTGCCAAATTCAGTGTCCAAAGAACACCTCATCAAACTATTGTAAACAAGAGATGAGAAATAGCCATTATGTATTTGTCAAGAATAAATCATGTAAAGTGAATCTAATCCTTGCTGCAGTAGGGTAAGGGACTTGATGTATAGGCATAAAAAGTACATGTGAGATATGAGTTGACTTTGAGATATGTTTTGACTTTAGTAAGTATTTTCACATATTCTTGCTTGATTGAATACTCACGAGCAAGTCAGGAAAATATGATCTACATGAAAATAACATGAAGCAGTGCCTGATGAGTTGAAAAACTATGCTTAATGTATTATTATCAATTATATCCTGTCAAACTGGAAGGACACATAAATTAGAGTCCTACTTTGATATTGTCACAAAGAAGGGATTAAATAAGAACAGTACCATACGCAAGATAAAATAATTACTGAGCTTTAGCTGATGGTGGTATGACCTCATCTAAAGTACCTCATCCATGCTGGGAGATGGCACTTCAAAATCATATAAATAAAGGAGAGAAATTCAGAGATGCATGATTTCAAAACAAAATCAGTTTACGATTTTTATTTTGTCATGAAAAGGAAACAGGGACATGGAAAACAAGAAAATTCACTAAGTTAAACTCAAATTACTATAAAAAAGTGGTTATTCAATGCAAGTAGGACAACATTTAGTCTGATTGATTTGCTTTAAAGGGTATTTAAAACTCAGAACCCCCTTCTAATTGTAAGGATATTCCAGCACAGGAACAAGTTACCTCAGAAAGTTGTGAAATCCCATCAGAATCAGTATTTACACCAAACAAGCCAAAACATGTCAGTGTACCTTAATCAATCTTACAGTGGATAGATGGATAACATCACCTTTGAGGTACCCTCTTGATCTAAATTTTTGAGAGACTCACTTTGCAGAATTCCCTCACAGAGGGATTTTAAATATCAGTGCAGTCATCAGAGAAGTGCCCAGCAGAGGGAGCAGGGCAATTACATATATTTTAATTTAACAGTAACTAAAAGTCACCCTGTCTGAGAAGTTCTGTCTCATAATTCTTTTAACCTAAACCAGCTTTTGTAATTCAGATATTAATATATGGAACTGGGAGCTTGTAAGAAGGAATAAAACAGAGTCACTTTTACATGACACTTCAGCACACCTGCAGTTAACCAAAGATTGTAAATCAAACCTAGCCTGTGTGTAATAAGTACAATTTACTGTATATTAAACTTAGTCTGAAACCTTTATTTCAGTTTCAAATGTATGGGGCACTGTAGTCCCTAATTTTGACTGATACAAGCAATCTTCCGTATAAAGCCTAATTCAGTCACAGAAACAATAAACGTTTTATAATTCCAGACAGTTCTCTCTACAGCCTTATATTTTGTCTGAAGACTTCTGTTCCTTAAAATCAATACCATGTCATCTGTAACATCTGTGGTGCAAAACTAGTTTCTTCTTACCAGAAAGCTTTGTTATTCTGCTATAAATATGTAAAGATTGGCTTAAATTGAATTTTCTCATCAAAGTTTTCCCTCTGCCTTTTGATACTATTTCTACTCACCCTAGCCTGCATAGTTCCACAGCAGTTAGTTCATCACTTGCACAGACCACAACAGCCCAACAGGCATTTCTTCTGACTTCTTCGTTCTTAGAATGCAGCAATTCAATGAGTGGTCCCAGTCCACCTGCATTTCTTAACTATGAAAAAGTGAAGACAGTGTCACATCTTTCATCTATCCCAGCAAGAACAGCCTGTGAAATTCCCTTTCTGAAGCATTCAAGTCCTATAGACAAGCAACACTGGGCTGGCAGAACGGTCATTTATGGGTATTCTGCATTTCTGTGAGCTCTGCGTAGGCCAGAGCTGAAGTAGCAGGCAGACATCTCTTCTGGCTCTGCCTTACTCTTCAGCTATTAGACTGTGGTGTGGAACCTGAAGAGACTCTGCAATCCCACTGAGAGTTCCACAGCTTTTTCTGTGTTCTGTTGCATCCTAGAAACTAATTTGCATCACAATACATTTGAATTTGTATTGTATGCATGACAATCTTATTAACATCCTATTCTCTTCTGTGCTACAGTATCTTTCCTATACATGCTGGAGGAAATATTGCTCATTTGGATTTCGAAAAAGAAAGACATTTTAAGGACACTGAAAGAGGTAGATTAATTATCTATGCCCCTTATTCATGTCCTAATTAACAGACTTGACCCATGAGAAAAGCCCAGCTTATGATTTATGAATGCACATAGCATCATTCTTATTTATGAAAAGAAAATACTATGACCAATTCATAAACAGCAAACAGTTCAACTTGCTGGATGTCACTGAACAAGGGATTAATCATATTTGGAGTTTTGTCTGAGTTACATTTACTCAATGCACATCCAGTATCTCATTAATCAAGGTCAGACATTGCTGTTCAGGCCTTGAAAGTGGGCAGAAGAACACTGAGGGAAGAGTAAAGAGGACTGAACTTCTCATCTTTAGAGCTCAGTTGAAGGAAACCTGGGGATCAAGATATAGCCCTGGTTAAAGCTCATTGAAGCCAATGAAAACTGCATTGCATTGATTTGGTGCAAGCAAACACAGTAGTGAAAATACAAATTAAACTCTTTACAGAGTCTCATGAAAAATTGAGCTAAACTCAGCAGAACCAGCCTACAACAAAAGTAAAAATAAGTCACTGCCTAGAAAGTTCAAGACTTGTAGGACAGACACAAAAGATTCCAAGTTAATTTAACTCCAGCCTCAGGATCGAGAAACCTTATCCATAACCACAACCTCAAAGAGTAGTCTTACCTCAGTTCTTGCAACAGCGTCACAACCAAAGGCAGCCACAGCGAATGCTGCTTTGCTCTGCACTTGGCTGTTGGTGGAGTGCAGTGGTGCTACAAGAGCACTCATGATGCCGTGGCTCTGGATACTGACACGGGATGACTCTTGCATGGCCAGGTTGGTCAGCACCGTAACAGCACTGGTGATGGCTCCGTCTCTCTGAGCATTCAAGGTATTCACTAAGGGCTCAATTCCTCCAGCCTCAACAACAGCACTAGCAAAATGAAGGAGGGGAAGAATGTTTGTTATTTTGGGACCGCTTTTCCTTCTCAGCATGCTGTATTTACCAACTAAATTAATATTACCTTTCAAGATTTATGTATGTACATGTATGTACAAATACATATGTGTGTGATTTATACAACTCATGGCATGAAATTCAAGAAGCACAACTTACGCAGACAAACCAAGTCACAAACTTCTGGATTCTTGGACTTATTAGGGGACTCTTTCTGAGGTGTTGAAAAAGTCAATTAAATCCTGCATCTTCTGAAAGATGTAGGATTTCGACATCTTTAGTTCCAGGCAAATGCTTCTGCAGACTATTATCACCTCTCCCCATAAACATTCTAGCACAACTTCTAACGAGGATTATAGTGGATGGAATATCACTTTTTTTTTGTTCTGTCTCTGTAAATGTCTGATATCAGATATTTAGGTGATATAAACATTAGTAGACTAAGTTTCTGTCCTTCTTACAGTGTTAAGTGTACATGGTGCACTTCAGTGCAACGTTGGAATTACTGATCTGGCTTTATACAAGTTGATTTAGATGGCAGGGTAAGAGCAGACTCATCAGAACAGAGCTCAGGGCTGGCTTCGATTGTGATTCCACATCAATCAGTCTATCAACAGCAGATCCAGGTTAAATATTCCCTCTGCTCCTGGAAGATACTGCATCCATGACTGAAGGGTGCTGCCACTCAGCAGTGCTGGGACAAACACTGGTGTGGCCGAGTTCCAAGCTAGATGTGCAAAACTACCTGTTCCCAAATAAAATTGGGGAAAATGTTGGGATTTTGTCTAAGGATCATTTCATAGATTTAGGTTAAAGAACATCCAAGGGGAAAAAAAAGAGCCAAAGAAGCACTACTAAGGAAATAGCAACACTGGGCACGAGACAGCAGAAGGTGCAGGGAGCTGCACTGTTAGAGGAGATACAATTTTACTTTGGGCTCATCTGTTTGTTAAACAAAACTTGGCAATATTGTTAGCAATGGGAATGCACAGATGGCAATTTGAATTTTTCTTGCAACTGCTTTTCATACCCTCTTTTTTTACATTTTATCCATAATAAAAACATAACTTCGATGAAAAAGTGTACACTTTTTATAAGTTTTGCTAAATTCCTGTGAACACATTAAATAAAAAGAGAAATCTGCATGTGAACATCTTTTACTGTAACAGCCTCTAACCAAAATCTAAGGAACCTCGTGGTGACTTTCACAGTTACAAAATAAATACAAGTTTAGAAGTACCACATACAAAAGAAACCTCTATACTATCAAAGACTGTCAAGGCATTGATGAAGACAAAAAAAAAAAATACCAGGAATAGTCACACTCTTATGCAAAAGAGGACAGAAAGCAGAATACATGCCAGCCTGTGCCATGTAATCCCATTACATGGGAAACATGATGTAGATCTTAGTGCAAGTATCTCCAGATTGTCAGAGAGGGGGATGCAGGTGCCCCTGAGCATACCTGGAATGAATCAGCAGAGACTAATCAGGTTTGTTATGCTGATTTCTGCCTCAGGTACAAGGTGATAGCAGCTCATAAGTAGTGCTGGTGCATGGATCGAAGGAAGGCTGGTGTGAAAGGCAGTAGTTGGCACTTTGGAAAACCAAGGAAAAGGCAGCAATCCAGGGACTGAAGGTGAGTGGGTTTATTAGTTTGGGTATGGCATTAAGATACAGGGTCATTTTGGTGTTGGCTAATTAATCCTCCTGGAGCACCAGCAGCTTTAATGCGAGTACTTCAGTCTCTGTTCAGAAGTGAATCCCCTGTTTTCAGATGTTCCACACTGCTTCTGACTATCTTCAAGTAGCTGGATTTCCCTTTACCTTTATGTCCTCCTTCCCCTTTCTTCCTCAACCAGATGAAGAAGAGCTGAAAATGTTTTGCTTGGTGGCTTACTTTTTTATTGTTGTTTTGGTTTGCGGTTTTTTTTTTTGCTTAGCTAAGGCCACTGGGTTCTTTGATTAATACAGTCTTCTCCTGCCCATGAAAAAGTTATCAGATTTTCAGCTTCAGGACTGTTGTAGCTCTATTCAGGCTGCTGTGTATGGAAAATCCACATTGATAGCACGTGCAAGAATCAGCTATACACCACATGTATCACTGGTTTGCCAGAAAATATCACATTCACAGCATGTGTAACAATTTCATGACATACCTGAACGAAAAATGTGGGAAAGACTCACATGCATGCACATGGCCATACACAGGAAGGCATGTCCATAAGCTATCAGGTTTACAGCATTACACAGTACATACACACATACCTTATCCAGGAAGGAAAAAAAAACCCCAAAAAACAAAATCAAACAGTTTCTCCTTTACAATGAATACACAGAAATTCCAGGATTTATGGAACAGATTCACTACTAGGAAAAAAAAACACTGCATCTCACAGGTGTAGTATATCCAATACTCCTGCAGTAAGTACAGGACTTACTATTCCTATGCTACACCCGAGAACACATGTATTCTCCCACAGGAAATCCTAGTAAACATATAGTCCCTCACAGACTGGTTACAGAATGATACACAGCTCTGAATGACGTAGCCAATCACATTATAAGCAGATTTACTATAATTTCCATAAAGCCAGCAAGTACACAAGCACTTAACAAAAGAGCAAGGTGACAGCTCCTCAATGTGTTCAGAGCTGACCTCAGCAAGGTACAGAGCACAGCCAATTTTCTCAAGTGCCACTCAACTTTAAAAAGGTTGAGAACCACTGATTTAGAAGATCATACATATTTATTTCAAATCTGTGTTCTACTTCTGCGCAGACTCATTTTGAATTGCAGTTCCACAAGTATAGTTTAATCAAGTAGAACAAGGGATCACAAGTCAAGAAGATTTGTTAGAAGTGACAACAGCAGGTAACAGAGGCTGAAGGTAACCAGTACCTTTGAGAATAAGTTTTTAAGATCCTGTGAACGTCTGAGTCCAGTGCTTTATCCTGGTAACAGAGATGCATACAGAAAATATTATGAGGGATGAAGGAAGAATGGGGAATCCATAGTTCAACTCAATCCCACCCCACAGCCCTCTGGAAAACACAGAAATAGCACCATCACCCTGGGCCACAAAGCCTGACCTCAGAAGGGAGCTGAAAGAACAAAGTTTTTAAGGTGCTGAAATACTACAACATTTAGAGCTAAGTATACAGGTCCTTGTTCCTCTCCATCCCAGCCAGAGGCATGCACTATGTAATTCTTTTATTATAAGGCAACAAAAGTCAGAGAAAATTTTTCCCAGCACTGTCTTTGCCTAATGTAGGTCAGCAGCAGCCTCTCTCCCTGCCTCCAGAAGACTCTCCTTCAGACACATCCTACTGAGATGGTGCACTTTACCAGTGCTCCCACTAAGGTCTACATCCTCAAGGAAGAAGTGAGCCTTAGTTTAGCTGAAAAAAAGTATACACTTTTTGATGTGGAAAAGGAGTAAATTATATAAATCCATGTTTTTTTCTCTCCATGTTGTGTAAATACTCAAAATAATTAACTGTCCTAAATATGGAGAAAAAAGGCTAGGGAAAAGGAAAGAAGACAATGACAAGAGGGAATAAAAAAGGCTGTTGCATTTGCAACATCACCATTGTTCAAATATAAACACGAAAAAACAGGCAAGATAGGCGCAGGAATTGCAGAGCTTATATTACAGTTAAAATTATTCAAATGTTATGAATTATAAGCACCACATTATGATCATTAGCATGTCTAACCTAACAGGGTTAGGCATTTACCTTAACTAGGGTATACACAGTTCAGGTACCCTAAGGACCTAACCATGCTCTTTAGTAAAACAGTAGAATTCTGATTATAATTGGATTCAAATTACTGTATTCAAGAATAGCTAAAATATTTTTCCCAAGTGTCATTGGAAAGACAAATATTAAAAGGTCAGGTAATAAATGTTTAATTTATTAATTTTATATTGAGATGTTATTGAAAACCTCTAAAAGATAGTTCAAGACTAAAAGAAGAAATGCTAATAAATTGAAAAAAAAAACCAAACATTTTCTTTACTGATTTTACAGCAAAAATAAGTTAAACATTGTCAATAAAATCATTACCAAAAGTCTCACAAGAAAAAAATTTGGAGATGCATATGAATGTGACTGAACTGGGTATTTTGTTGCTTTAGTTGTCTGGGGTGCAATAGGAAAGCTCAGACATTGTTAAGAGTGTTGTGGAAACAATAATCAGTAAATATTTGACCAAAACTCTGTGGGCCTTTTTTACTTTATTTTATTTTTAGGACTGTAAGCACTCTGGGGCAAGAACCACCTCTTTGTTGGCATCATAGAAAGCTTAATAGCTTTGGTCTGTGACCAAGCCTTCTAGTCATGGCAAGAAAAATAATGGATTATTTACTTAGTGCATAGGGAATGGGCCAGCTAGCTTTTCCTCCTGAAGAGAAGGTCTAGCCTAAGGGAGAAAGCAACTAATAGTGTTCAGAGAGCTGCCAGAAACCACTGAGATTGCCCCCCAAACTTCCAGCCTAAACAACCTCCCAGGGAGGGAAGATAGAGGGGAAGAGCAGTGATGCAGCTTGACACCACTGTTTACTCTGGATTGTACTAAATTTACACTAGTGAGATTGGCACTTCATAAAAATGATAAAGTATGTTTGGTTTTGCTTCTTCTACCACAACTGAACATAAACTGGTTTATATTAAATTATATTTTTATTCACTTCTATGCTGTTTGTTCCCTCCTTCTGACTGAGGATTTAACACAATTTCTGCTCAGAAAAAAATTCAGATTTTTCCTCCTCATAAAAACCATTGGACTCCTTATGGACTTCATTTTTTTCAAATGTGTTTGCAACTGCATGTTTAATTTCTGTGCAAAATTACTACGATTGTGTGTGAGGTGCTTAGCTAGCCATTTATGCTTGTGCATATCTCATTTTCATACATAATTGCATGTAAATTATGCATAAGAATTATGCATCTAATTACACATACGTTTTTAAAAATCAACTCTATCTGTTGTTAAATCGCATGACTTCTTTTTTCACACACGGTATTTTTGATCCAGCTCTCTTATGCAATTTCTGACTGAGAAAGAATATCCTAATCAGAAGTTTGAAAAAACCTCAAGAAATAGCTTCCTTTGTATCCCTTAAATGTATTAGTATTCTTCATTTGCCTTGTTATGCCATCAGAATAATCACATCCAATAAATGTCTTTCGCATTTACCAAAAATTTCACTTTGTGATTTAATTATTTCCAAAAGCAATTGACTGTTGTATATACACACCCATATTTTATTTAAAAACTAATATTACTTCCATTTTCTTCACTATACAAGGGAAATTAATGTCAGTGTGTTTATTCTGAGTACAAGAATCCAGCACAAGAGGCTCTGATCTACAATTTGGGGACCCTTTGTGCTCCAATAAAAATACTGATGATATCAACAAACCATATTAATTTTTCATTTCAGGAACTGAACTTATAATGACAAGTAGCTTGTTAAAACATCAACAAATCCAAAACTCAATATACCTCACAGTCTGGAAGCAATAAAACCTTAAACTGTCTGGGTTAGCAAAGACTTAATACCTGATTCTCATTTAGCAATTCACAGAGATCTAATGTCTGTCACTGAATTAATCTGACAGTTACACAGATCTCAATTCTAAAACTGTAGTATACCTAATTTAAAATATTACAGACACATTGGTAATGAGCTATCTGTTCATGATATCTGAGGCTTTCAATTATATTATTTGCAATTTCTGACACTTCCACTCTTACGTGAAAGGCTTGAAATTCAGCAATAGAAACTCCTTTGCTCCTGAAAGATCCCCTATACCTTCAGCCAGAATGAGCTAATGAAAAAGACACCACCCTCCCCTCTCTTTTTTCTGATCCAAGAAGTACTGCATGCAAAAATGAGTAACTCAGCACAAATACAGTGAGTCTGGAATCCACATTATTACAAAAGCAAAATAACAGGGAACATGCAGGTGTTGCCACAGCAACCTTCATGGAGGTGTAAGGGAAGGAAAGAAAAGGCCAAATCAGGGTCCTCACAACAACTCTTCTGAACACAGGGAGTGAGAAGATGGTGACTCTTCTTCATCTTTGGAAACACCAGCAGAGGAAGGACAAAACCAGCTGTGCCAAGTCAGTCTCTAGACACAGTACTTTGGACTGTGAAAGTTGGCCTCATCTTTCACTCTTTTCTGGCCATGGTGAACTTATCTCAAATTGCAGCAGTCTGTTTCTCCTTGCTAAAAGCTCAAGCTCTTACAATGTTTCAGAGTGGAGAAACTTCTGCTTTTGGTCTTCGGTCTTAAACTTGTATCTTCAAGAAAATACACATATACTATTGTGTTAAGATAAAATTAGTGAGGTTCCATGTTAAATTACTTGTGAGAGCTTATTTTTACCCCTTTGTGTATAAGACAGTCCAAGTAGACAACATGCCACCATCAGTACACAGGCTAGATTCACAGCATGATCAGCCATAACACTGTAATTCTCTTACAGACACTTAAACTAATTCATACTACAGTAAAGTAAGTTAAAACATACACTTAAATAATTTGCATTTAATTTAGAAATGTACTACAAAGAACCAATACATTTGTCTGAAATTTATTCATACCTAAAATAACCCTTGCCGTTTTAAATTCATAAAAAGTATAACTTATCTCAGTGCATACCACTGAATGTCATTGGGGATACACACTCAAGAGTAAGCATTGCACTTGTGCCACTATACGAAAGAAAGTTTTCTCTCCCAGGCTTAGGAGTCTCCATCTGGGAAAGAAAATGTTTCACCTGATCCCACAGAAATCTACCATGGGAAGTTACAGGTGACAACACACATGATCTGATGAAATTCCAGCCTTCCACAGCTAAGATAAACAGTGATCACACTGCAAGGCTTTGAAGGTAGGGAAGTACAGACAGCTCAGAAGATCTGGTATATCAACAAAGAGCAGAATTTCTACATAGTTATCATTATCCCAGTTTAGAAGTGTTCTGTCTTCTGTCTGAACCTATGTTGCATACACTTAGGTGTCTATGCACTTAGGATGCATGACATGACATCTGTGCTAGATAGAGATGATGCTCTATATTGGTCTTTGTCTTCAGTAACCCCTGATAGGCAAAAAAATTAAAAACAACAGCAGCAACAAACCTGCAAAAAAACTATGAAAATGCATAACAATTTCTTTTGGTGAAAGAAGAACTGTAAGGGAAACAAAACACAGTTCCAGAGTTTGAGTGTATAGAGGGACTTTTCCATACAGCCACACCTTCACAAATGTAAGAGAAAACTACAACAGCTGGCTGTATGGAACATTTTCCAGCTGCCAGCAGGGCATGATTTCGGGTACTGTCCATGGGTTGTGTATCAGTCATGTGATGTGATGTTAAAATCTTAGTGGGAACCCATTTCTGAATGACATCCCAACATCAGGACTTAATTCAGTTTTTCTGTCAAGGGAGAAATTTACCATAAAACCTTTTGCAGCCTTCAATGGAAGTCAATATACAAATAACTGTGTTGTCTTTTTAATTTTTTTGAAGTGTCCCTCACACTATGGATATACAGTAAGAAGAAGGAAAAAGAGAAATCTGTTCATGGCATGAGATAACACCTTGTATTTTACAGGTTGAAGCAGAATGGATGCTAATGTAAAAAATAACAGCAGAAACCACAAATCTCAAAAAATCCCTTTACCTTGCAGAACATTAGCTCAAAAACATAATTCTGACACTAGGGGTCAGTATTAAAACACATTACATCCATACAATACCGCCAGCAGCATTCTATTGTTGATTTCCTCCTTCAGAAAAACCAACTTACGTTATAAAGAAGAACTATAAAACCATAAAAAAGACAAACCCTACAGGGTGTTGTCACCTGATTATGTTATTAAATATAGCTTTTGTGCTAGAAATTTGTGTTCCTGTTCTCATAAATTAACACATATATTCATGCAAATGTATTATCTTACGTAATATTGGTGCTTCAATATTCATGTGAATTAGGTTCCATCTACAGTCTTGAAAGAGAAAAGCTATTATTAAGTTTTCCATTTTCTAACAGGGAAGATTACTACCTAGGGATATTAGTACCCAATGGTAGTAATCACTACTTCCTAATAATAACAACAATATTTGGAATATAAGAACACTGGATGTTTTTTAAATTTTTTCCTTGACAGCCATACCCATCTTACAAACAATAAAAGTCTCTGTGGGTACTGAAAACTCAGTTTAAAAAGGTGAGAGACTTTCACTACAGGTGAGCATTATCCACATGAAACAGACTGAGGATGTATTTTGAGCCATCAGAACAGTGTAAGAATTTCAGTTTGGAATAGATACAACATCACTGAAGTCAAGGGAACAACTCACTTTCTCCTTGCTGGGCACTGTCCATAACCAAAGAGTTCCAAGCCTTTTCTCCTACCCCAAGCTACTCCCAAATCTTGACAATCCTGGTACATTTGGGAAAGCAGACATTCAGATGCTGTGCTAATGCCTCAAACTACCTATATGAACATAACTGTGAATGTAAATAGATTCACTGATTCCTGCGAAGAATTTAAGAATTAGAAAATTAAATGACACAAAATTTGCCGACTGACTAACTAACTAGACTTGCTACATTTTGAGATGATACTTCACTATCTTGAATCCATATATAATACAGAAATATGTCAAATTACACTAATTATAAATCCCAGGAGAAATAGTTTGCCATATCATCAGTCTGTCATGTACCACAACTTCCTGCAGCACTTGGTAGAGATGAAGAAAAACTATACCTTTCCTTCTTCCCCCAGACCAAACTCTAACCAAATGCTATAAATTTTGCACTTGAAATAAACAGTTTAGGACAAATATTATTGAGGCTGTTAATTAGTTTTCATGTCCAGTACAAAGTTCTAAATTCCAGAGCATATGTTTTTCTTTAGTGGCAAATCCATTAGGTGCCCAGAATTCAGACATGGCCAGATTTATGAAGGTAGCTATTAGAAATGGCATTTATGCTACAACAATACTGAAGAAAAGAGCTGGTCAAATTATGCCTGACAAACTGATATGCTTTCGATCTTATTTCTATGTGCTACTTCTAACTAATATTGTAACCATATTTAACACAATTAGCTTATCCTAAACACATGAAAAGTGAAAATAATTGATTATACTTTAAATGGGAAAAAATAGGCAGAGGCCAAGCTAAGACATTTGTTCCAGGATTAGACGTGTGGCACAGAATCACTTATTTTCCTGCCCAATAGATGACGCTGCTGTTTCTTTGTTCCCTTGTAATTGCTGGATTTGTGCATCACTTTCCTTAGTGAAGGGACTGCGCCCACATTGCCCGATGCGCGAACACAGCAGAAACAGAAAGGTTTCACAGATCCTTTAAATGGCATTTTGCTGTCCAAATAACTGTATGCAGTTTCCAATAGAGCAAGTTAGTGTTCTGGATTAAAAGATGTGATGGAAAAAATGGATGCAAATACCCAGTTGAACATAATTCTCTTTTTTTTTCCAGAAGCAGACCACAGAAACAAATTCTGACATATATATCAAGGATGACCTTGGAACTATACACACATAGTAACATAATATATTAGAATAAGTACATGGGATTTTAAACTGGAGTGTACTTTGCAATGTATTTAGCCTAATTATTAACAGTTTAGAAAGAAGTTATTATCAATATAGAGCAACATTAAAACTCTGTCCTTATGATAAAATTCTTATAGAAGGGGAGTCAATCTGTAAACTAATGAAGTATTTCACCACTGTAGTTTTTTCTATGTGCTACTGAAGTATGACCCAACAACAGCTCTGCAGCAAAAACTTAAATGCTGAAATATTTTAGAAGGTTATTTATAGTAATTGTTATGTGTTCTGGTAGAGATTATATTGAAAATCTATGTTTTCCAGTAAACCTGAAAACTCAAACCACTTGTATGGGACTCATGTTCTCTTCTGCTCTAGATCCTTGGTTAAAATACTCTGAGAGGCAGAGCAATTCATTAATTTATTTCTTTTTGCCAAACTGTGGTTGCTTGGGGACTTGTGTGAAATGACAAGCTGGTCTCTGTCCCATTCATCGTGAACAGGTGTTCTAATTACCAAACCTCCACCATATTTGACACCTTTATTAGCTGTCTCAGTTGAGAAACAAAGGATTGACTGGGTAGGGGTATAGAACTAGCCTTTCATTGCTGTGGGGAAGCATCTAAAGGTCAAGGTTAATATACATTAGTGGGGGGTAGTATTGCCCATTGCCTATGCTGCTCTTGTACTATTAATCAATGGAAGACTTTATGAGCGAGGTATTGTGGGAGTCTTACACACAATTTGTTTCAAATTGTATTTTTTTCCATATTATATGAAAAGCAGGCTACACTACTTGAGCAAATCTTCCTACAAAGAACAACAAATCTCCAGCAAAAACTGTGATGTCTTGTACTCAGTTTATAGTCTGAAGTATGTACTGTACAAAGTGGAAGGGCAAGTACACATCCTTCACTCATTATAACACATACAAAAATGCTCATGAAATGAAATATGGCAGAACACATGCATATGAGTTCAACAAGGTCAAATTTTTAAGTAGCTAGTAAAAAGTGAAAGCATTTACAGCAAATAGTCATCACCATTTCTGTGGCCATTTTGTTCTTGCCTCCTAAGATCTCCCTGCTACTACTACCTTCATGATTTAGTATTCTTGGAAGGTTTATAACAAGAATCTAATACATAACCAATAAAAGGGTGCTAGTCTCATTAGTCTCATTTGGGATCAAAATATTGTCAACATAATTGCACAGCAAAATCACATCATTATATCAGCATCTTCACTATACAGATATCCTTATTTTCAGTGGTTTACAAGACATACACGCAAAACATTCTAGAATGAAATACGACTATGGCAACTCAATCTGGAATGAATTTTCTCCAAACTATTTTTTTTTCCTATTATGTGTATGTAAAATAAATATGGGCCAGATAGTCAGTCAGTGAGCTGGAACTATACCAATTTGTATCAGCTACGGGTTCAACACTATATATTCATTTATAGATCCTAGTCACACTTGGACCCTTCTATGACTTATTTATGGTTTTGATTTAGAAATGAAGCTTTGAAGTAATTATATAATCACATGGCATTCACCCAATATACATATTTAATGTAAATTATTGCTTCCTGATTTTCACAGACGACTTGTGATTGGATTATCTGGTGCTTCCATATTGTACTTGAAGCTGAATTGCAAAGAGAGAGAAGTATATGTGAGCCACCTTTACAATTTCCTGATTCTGCCCAGCAAGAAACAAATACGGACTTCATTATAATGCAGAGGAACAGAGACAGCTATTTCCCTGCCTGAGGTCTCAGAGAATTGTTCCAACAGTTGAGCTAAACAATGTCCTGACTATCTCCTTGGCAAAAGAAAAGGAATGAGTTGGCATAAGCTGCTATACCAACTCAGAACTCCCTTGTCACAATGTGAAACCTCAAAGGGCTGCGCTACGCAAAACAGCTGTAGCAGAGCTGAAAGTTTGACCCCTAGACTCCAGTAGTGTGCTCATTTTATGTGTGTATGACTCCCACTGACACCACCTGAAGAGTCCAGCACATGAGGAGAGCAGAATATCAGACAAAAACCCCCCAACTATGTGAATCTGAGAACACAGTATTATTCTTTTACATCGAATTATGGCTCCATCTGGTAACGTTAAGTGAATACTGGTGACTATTAAGAGTTGAATCAATAAATGGAAACAAATAATTTATTCTGTGAGTTATTTTACTTTTTCCCCTTCAAAGAATGCCTGTGAATTGATTACAACTTCCTTAAGTATATTCCAGGAAACTTTTAAAGAATTTTATTTTATTGTTTGTAAGTTACATGTGATTGCTCATATACATCACACACTGGTCTGTTTCTTTTTGCTGAGTAGGTATTTAATCGAGTTGGGTTAACAGAACCCTCCAACTGACAGCAGAATTTAGTTGATACAATTGCTTTGGAACATACAGTCACCTAACCATCCTTTTTTACTTTGGATACTGAAGTTACACTTCTTTTTGTAGAAATGCACTATAAGCATTCTCTATTACTTGGGAAATAACAACAACATAAAAAAGAAAAAAAAAGATCAAGATAATGCCAATATTCAGAAGATCTGAGAGCTATCTCCCTCAAATACTGGATTTAGATCAGTCAAAAAAGTTGTATGAAACATAACATTTTAAACTATCTTAATGATTTTGGATTTTTAAAAAAATTCCACATCAAATGCTTTAGATTACAAGGCATATTTTGCTCATATGTTCTCTTCAAAACATGATCTATATCTCTGCTTTCATTACATCTGCTTCATACCTTTCCTTGATGAAGCAAACGTTAGTAGAGACAACATAACTCTTGTAACACTGATGAGAACCAACCTATTCCAGATGACTCATAAGCACCAAAAAGTGCACTACAGTCAAATTCAAACAGACCTATCTTGCAGGACAAGGACAAGAAGAGGCATTTTTAAAAATCAAAATATTATCAATTGTGTACAGATTAGCATTTTAAATAATAACTTAATTATTGCAGACTCACCTTGCATTACTAAAACTGGCTGCTGTCAAACTAGCTAATGCTGTCACTGCAGCTTCTTTTACCTCTTCATTATCACTGCTTAGCAACTGTACCAGCTGGGGAATCCCTTTGAAAAAAATAATTGTATATATGAACCTTTAAATAAACCACGGCAGTCTCCTAATGAAAGAAAAACCAAACATTCTCAGCTCATCCTTTCCCACTTGACTTACCCTGGAGTCCAAGCGCACGTTTGCAATCTGCATTCTCACACATGGCAGAAATTGCTTGGGAAGCAGCAACTTTAACTTCACCACTGTCAGATTTCAAAAGGTTTAGGAGACATTTCTCAACCTCTTCCTCATTTAAGATTTTTCTGATTTCAGCTTTAAATGAGAAATAACAATAGCATTAATCAGCATTTGTTTTCCAAATCAGTGGAAGGACATAAATTTGATTTCATATAGTTGTTGGAAGGATTTTGGTAACAGAGGCACTAGCTATTTAGAAATGTGCACAAAGGACCTGAGCCAAATCCCATTACAGAATATCCTGAGTTGGAAGGAACCCACAAGGATCATCGAAGTCCAACTTGTGACTTAGACTTCAGTGAACTCTTAATCAAGCCCAAATGATGACTATTAAATACAGATTTAAACTTACATAGCCCAACAGAAGGCAAAGTTTATTTTCTAGAAGACTTTAGAACTGCAGAATGCATACAGGCTTGATGGAAACAGCTTTTCCAATTTAACAGATCATACTCAGGATCATGCTTAACTTCAGTTTATGCTAACAAAGTCCAAATGCATAAAATTGAAGAACATACTAGTAAATAAATGTACAATTGAACTTGGTGGAATACTGGTTAATATACTACAATAGCAAAAAAAAGGCAACGGGTATTACAAAGAAGATTTTAAATTCTGCACAGCTTGTAATTCTTCATTAATGCACAATTTGCAGAGAATTTCAATGTTGTAGTTTAGCCTGGTGACACAGTTCACTGCTGACTGACACTGCAATGATCAGCAGCAGCTGGGAAGGGACGTTCCCTTCCTCTGCACAAGTAACAACACACAGCTTCTACAGGGCATCTACAGACATCTGTAGGTAGACACTAATAAACTAATAAACACTGTCATCCCCAGATGGATGAGATCAGAAATGCAGGTGTTTGTTAGAAAGAGCCCTGAGTAAAACTTTCTCATCCAGAAAGGCACTGCACAGCACAGAAGTTCTACATTTATGAGGGTCGATTAACATTTAACCATATGCATAATTTAAAGCAGATTAATTACATGCTGGAAGTTCTATCTAAATAGTAGAATTTTTGAATGTATTAAAGAAATTCAGGAACTGAGAAGTCAGTGGGACTTCCAACACATTTAGAAATGTTACCAATGCTTACTACTTCTCTGAGGGATCACTTCCTTGTTTGGATTGTCACCCTCCAAATAAAAAAAAAAATAAAAAGCAAAGAACAATATCATAAGGATTATTTTAGATAAATCTGAATCTGTAGTGAATAAACCTAAACAAATACAAGTCCACAAAGTCAATGAAAAGAGTTTGATTGAAAATCTAGTTACAGCAGAAATTACTCAGTGCACAAGACAGGTATTGTTGCTTTTTCCTCTCTAGCTTGATTTTAAACATTTTTTAGAATCATCAGATATGCACATGAAATCACAAAGCAAAGATACAACAGGTAAAACAGAGAGGATTTTAAATATCAGCAGAACCTTAGCCACAGCCTTGATGGATACTGGCCAGCTCTCAAGAGAAGGCCTTAATTGGGATTAGAGACCATTTTGGAAAGTTACCAAGTATGCTGCTGGCCTGTTGCTTACCAAGGTAGCTCATAATCCCTAATAATGATCTCTAGAGGTTCTTCATGCCTCAGTAACTTGCTTTTTGAACAGCAAGTCACTTATTACTGTTCAAATTTTCTTAAACATTATTCTTGCCTTTAAAGGCAGATATGATGATGTGTTTCATTTTAGAGATAATTTATACTTATATGAAATAATAATAGTATGAATAATTAATTTGGATGAGTGAAAATAGTGATTTAAAGGATTTTAAACAGAAAAAAAATTAATAATGTAGAAAACCAGATTTTGAAATGGAACTTACGTTAAAGAGTACGTGCATATATTTAGGTAGCTACATCGATAAAAATTATTAGTATTTTAAGATAAGGGCAGCAATATACTTAAGGGATGAACATTTTCTGTTGACCCTCTCTGTTTGTATGAGTTGTTTCCTTTGTTTCCTTTACTAAAGAAGAGAAAGAATGCACAATTGGAAAGCATCCTTTGTACTGAAGTACTTCTCATGTGAGTGCCAACACCATTTTTACAGTGATGACTTTCCTGACCCATATGTAATTTGAATACATTGATTTAACATGAAGCAAAATACTCAAGCACACAACTAAAAGAGTTCGGAGTACTGACAGTTCTGTCCAGTTTTCCATGCACTGACCCTACTGTGAGGAAACTTGTTTTTCAGTGTATTTTCCTATTTGCCCTTATTACCCCAAAATCATGATCAGAATTCTACTGATTACCTATTCAAGTCACTGCCACCATCTTATGGAATTATTTATACCAATTTCAAATGAAAAAAAAAAAGTTAACTAGTACTGTGAGCTCTCACTGATCTTGAGATAACTCAGATAAATGAAAATTTGTATTATGAAATGCATATGTTTATCAGGCTACAGAGCATGTTTAGTATGCTCCCTTTTGAAAGGATTTACACTGAGATACAGAGAAAGAACGGGGAGAACTTCAAACCAGAAGTTTGGCAGAGTGAGGTCAAACTTGAGCAAGCATGATCATCACTTTCTCCAGACACTCCATAGCATTTTGTTGTTGCTGGTGTGTCTGGCATTGACAGGGGAAAATCAGGCCCTCCTTAATCAACAGTCCAGATAATCCACTCACAGACATTCAATAATTGATAGCACTAAATTATATTTTGCATTCTGAAATGACTGCATTATTTGCTGGGCAAGGAAGGAATCACAGTATAATTCACCACTGTAATTCTGAGCATACAAAATAAAATCATCAATAAATTAATATATTAAATTCAAAATTATGTTACAGAATTAAAAAATTTTCAGGGGCAAAGGCATACTGATCATGTATAGAAGTGTGATCAGTTTTATTGTACTTAAACAAAGCAGCATCCTAAAGATGCTATTTAAAATTGAATATCATGTTTGTACCGTGTAATTTATTCTGATATTGAGAATAGCTCTTAAGGGATAAATCTATCTTATAACAACAATACTAAGCTACAGGAGTCCCTTTACAAAGGGCTGAAAGGGACATAAAACAAATTTGTTTGCTATGATCACATCTATCAGGAAAAAAAAAAACAAACAAAAAATGAAAACTAAATTCCATCTGTCAACAACAATAATTTCAAAACCAGACACTGCTGTATACTCAGCTGCCAGGATTAAAAAAACAGCTAGACACATGTTCTGTCATAGCAGAAATAAGTTTTCCATTCCAGTGAAAAGGAGTACTTCTTTTTCCCCACATATGCAGGAAATGTTGGTAAATTGCAACCACGAGTATCAAACCTGAAGAATGTGGGCTACTGTATGGCTATTGCAAATTTAATGGAAAAGTCACTACAGAACTTAGAGTTGTGCTGTGTTATACTGGAGTCACATCAAGGCAGGTTACTACTATTGTATATATTAGTGTTGCCATGTGGATAGGCTGTTTAGTATGTTTACAACCAGAATCCAATCAAACAAACAAGAACTGCAAATATTTTTGTTTTCTTTTTGCACTTGGGCTATTTCTGGTAATGGCCTCAATGCCACCTTTCTTCCTTCCGGAAGGCTGACAGTAGCTCCACGTGTATGAAAAATTCAGTGCTTCTGGGGGCCACACTGAGCAGCAATTTTAGTGGACTGTGTTTTCTACTGCACCAGGACAAGAAGTTTCCCTTTGTCTAACTGGTTGTCACCAAAATTCTACAGCTTGAAAGCAAGTATTTTAAATCTTCTTTTGATCTATTCTCCTACCTTGCTGTATCCATACTAACTGTCACAGGCTGAAGAAGAGAGCAAACCTTTATAATGAAACCACATTGACTCCATTTGTAAAGAAGCATGACAAGAAGATGCATCTTCACTGACGGTAACATCCCATGATATAAGATCATAAGCAGTACTGTAATATATTATGTGTAGTTCTTGCCACTGTGCTTTAAAAATGTGTTCAGACATGCTTCTACTAACAGCTGCTAAAATATTAGGCCACAAAAACTGAAAGAAGTGTGAAAGAGGAAAAGAAGGCTATGCTTATTTGAAAATAAATATGATAAAGGAGTAAGATGCAGTAGAAAGCAGTAGCAGCAAATATAAATCTGCTTAGCATACACCTTACAAGCCTGTCACAGGACTATAAAAATGATACTGACAGTCCTAAGTAGCATAATAAAATAACAATAGAGGAAAATACACACAGAAAATACTGGCATAAGAAGGTTCCTTCCTATCTTTGATACGTGAACATTAATGAAAACAATTTTCAGTGACTTGCAAAGCTTCCAAGAGATAATGATGAAAGCATAGAGAAACCCCCAGAATACTAAGAAAGGTAGATTTCGCTCTTTTTGTGTATCATTTGCAATCCAAATAATTACAAATATTCAGGATGTCAGACTAAGCAAGGTGAGAAAAAAATTAGAAAGACAGCATGGGGAAAGAAGAAAGGAGGTCTGAGATACGGTAGAAAGGAGAGATTGTTTTAACTATGTATTAAATTAAATAACATTTTTAAAATACACATAAATTAAAGCCATGATTCAACTACAAAGTGCCAGAAATATGAATGAAATATTTAAGCTCTACTGTCATAGTTACTGTCATAAAAATCCCTTGACAGAATTAAAATCTTCCATAGACAGAAGTATGTTACTAGTTACGTTGTATTTTGTTACACAACACTACCTGGCACATGTTGCAAGTCAGAAGCCAATGTATGGAAGGAATTTCAAATGTAGCTTGATTAAAAGAGCATCCTTGTGGGCAAAAATGATGAGCATGTTCTGCCTAATTCACAATTCCTTGGTGAATTAAAGAAAAGTACATAAAAAAGAACTATAGGATGAATAATTATAAAAAGATTACAATGAAACTATGTAACTCCCCTGGGAATATTAATCTGCAAGCCATTTGAAAGGGTTTTTTTCACACCCCTGTTAAAGAAATTTGTATTTGAAACTGCCTGACATTTAGACGAGCAGTTGAATGCAAAAGGAAGTGAGCTTGAGATGGAGTCTTGACTGATAGCGGTGAGAAACGGTGCCAGCCAAGGCAGCTTAAGGTGGCAGGTACCTGGCACTGCTGAACAAAGGACACAGGTCGTGTTGTCAGAGTCCCACTTTTCTTTGAGGACAGCATTTTGAGAGAATATGTAACATTTAAAAATAAGCTGTGGCAAAATCTTAACATTTTCATATCTATATCTATCTATCTATCTATATATATCTCCTAGCATCCAATTGCTGCTCTGATTGGCAAGACACATCACTGTAATTAATTCTTGCTGGTGTTTTCCTCAGCACAACTACTACCCTCAACAAGGTAAGACAAAAGACAACCTCATCCTGGATAAAAATTTACTTCATAAGCAAATTCATGGCCATGGATTACTGAAAAGTCACATACAGTCATAAGCTGCTTTGGTAATTGCCTTTGCTGCATTCTTCTGAATATCTGGAACAGTAGAGCTTCCTAAAAGTGAAAGCAGTTTCTTAAGGCCTCCTGTCTGCTGAATCAGTTGCAGAGTATGCACATCTTCAAGACAATTTCCCAACACAGCAAGAGTTTGAACATGTAGATCACCGAGTTCCTAATGAAGAAAAAACCCACAAACAAATAACCTCCAAATCAGCATTAAAATAGCTCTGGCTTTTAAGTTTGTAGGAAAATTGTTATAAATTTCTTTTGTATAGTTTATTCATACTACAAAGTATATATTTTCATATTCATATTTTCATCTAATTTATTTCATGATACCTTAGGATAGAACACAATTTATCAAAACCAATAAAACCTCCATAAGTTTCTCATTTACATCAAAGTAGGTTAGACAGGCACTCAGAATGGGCCTGTCATCCTAAAATTTCAAAAACTTCACAAATGTCTCTATGCATTATGTCCCATGGTGACACCTGAACTCAAGAAGCACTAAACTGAGTTTGATAATAACATAAACAAGGACATTTCCAAGGTAGGAAATTATATCTAAGGCCATTGATATCAAAATAAATTCAGAAAGAGGATCGCTGTTCAAACTGGGAACCAGCACCAGAGATCTAATTAATAAAAAGTTTTGAGAAAACATAATATAAAAAGCTATATGGTGAATTTTTCTGATATTTACAACCGTTTCAGAAATGGATAGTAAATGCAAAACAGTATTACTAAGGGCAATAAACCAAATACAAATACTTTGGTAAATCCCTTTGCTTCCTTTCTTAGTAAGCTAGGTATTCTAGCTTATTCTATTTCTATCACAATTCACTCCAAGTAAGGAACTCTTTCTACTCATCTCACTCTTCATAACATAAGTAACATTTCTCATTAGTCATACAAACATTGGTAGTAAGAACAAAAGCTTTTGAGGCAAGTAAACTGTACATTGTTTTCCAGTATCTTCAGAAGGCAATCTAATCCGTTACTTTCTCCCAGAATTATCCTGATTTCTCTGTCTTTGCTAATTACTTCTAAGGTTTGAAGGGCTAACAACTGAATAACTGGGTATTCAGACTCCAGTAGTTCCAGCAAGGGTGGAATTACATTCAGTTCACAAACTTCAGCAAGGTTTTGAAAATCCTGCAGTAAAATATTCAACAAAGAATGTTAGTGATAGAGAATATAACAATACATCAGCTCCTGACTTTACAGAAAGACCACAAGAAGTCTGATTTCAGACATAAAAAAATTAGTCAGTACTCCAGAGCGTCCAGTTCTGAAGATTTCTTTCTTCTGAGCTAAGAATCAAACTGAATATAATCAAGCCCCATGAACCTTAAATTCTAGGGTTTTTTTTTCAATACGGAAGTAGACACTACAAAATCTAGTTCTGTCTAAGAAAGCCCATTTACTCTTGGTTTCTCCATGTTTGTCTCAACATAAATGTTTCTTTGAGAAAGTTTTTTAAATTTAGTTTTTGTTTATTTTTGTTTACCTCAGTGGGTAGAAAATAGTTTTTTGCACAAAACTGTGGTTGCCTGGTTATATTATCTTTTGTTTTAGTAATTATATCTAATTTAAAATTTCAACTTTAAGCAGTGAATGTGCAGCTTAATAAAAAGACAGTAGTTGATTATATTGAAATAGAAAATAAATAAATAAATTACAATTTGCTTTTAAATAGCTTATTGCACATGTGCAGCATGCAATTATCCTTATCAATATAAGCAAGCACCAGGTGCAGTTATCCAGATATACCCTGCAACAAAGACAGTGAGATAGTCAAAAAGGAGAAAGAGTAAAATGTGATTCTGAATAGACATGCTCTGATGCCCCAAAAGAGATAGAGTTATAAACTGAATTCATTATTGATTTGATTCGCTTAAGCCATGGAACAGAACTGCCAAACAAATGCACCATTCTTTTGCTAAGCAGCATATGGATGACATTAGTGCTGAGTGTGAAAGTAGCCAATAGCAAATCTATTCCTCCCAGTATGGAAAGTAGCTGTGGACAGCATTTACCTATCATTAAAGAGATGTTCAAAATTGTGCTATGGACTTCCTGGTCAAAACAATACACAATATAAGTGGTAGTTCTTTAATTTACAGGATTATTCCAACCTTTTGGATAGATAGACTCTCATTACCACAATTAACATTTTCCCACTAAGAAAATGAATAATTATTTAATTTAAATAATCTGAGTCTCATTCTGATTATACTTACAATGCAGTACACCACAGATAATAGCATTAAGTTCAACAGAATTAGAGTCAAATCCACTACATTTACAGCTAATTTAACGTTCAAGGACTTGGGTGTGATGCTTCAAATACACGGATGGATATTGGGGAGAAAAGAAAACAAACATTTTAAAATTATTAACCTCCTGGAGGATGCCAGGGGTTGGGGGGCAAGTGCTTATCTACCTCTGTAATTTATAGCAACAAACAACAGGAAACTTTACCTGTACCAGAAGGTAGATACATTCAAGTGAATTCTTCTGAACATCAGGATCAGGGCTACCTAGCAGTCTGATAAGTGGTTGTAATCCACCTTGCTCAAATATTTTTACTTTAGTAGTATATTCAACAGCTATATGTGCTAGACAGAGAGTAGCAAACTCATGGATAACTACATCTTCTATGGGGAAAAAAAAAAGAAACATTTTAATGAAGCTCTTTTCAACAGAGAATCTATTCACTAATCCAATGCTTTAAAATATTATTTAAAGTCAATAAATAATAGCTATTAATCATACCTGATGTCTCCATAAACATGTGGCTCCATCTGTACAACATAAACCACTACTCAGTGAGTAAAAGAGCTACCCTTATGAAAGCATTATACCTCTTTAGCATGTAGTAGGACAAATCATAAGCTACAGGGAAGATTTTATTAAACTGTCTGTTCAAATGGCAATCATAAATTATTTCTGACAGTACTTCTGCACAAGGAATGAATACTGCAAGGTACCTTCTGGCGCCAGCTGTGATATAAGTGGATTTGTGACATCCAGTTCCCTCAGTAACTTCTTGACATCATCTACAATGAAATAAGTGCAAATATGAAGTCTTTTGTTTGGCAATACTGGCTGAGTAAAGAACAGAATCTGCTCCAAACAGAGGTATTTATGGTTCCTCCCTGAGTAACAAACAGATCTGACTGGGAAAGACATGCAACTGCAGTTATAGCAAGATCATAATGGGCCCAGAAAAAACAGAAGAGACTTTCAAGTACCAGATGAAATTCTTTGACATTTAATATATATGAAATTCCTTACTATTTCATTGAAACTTTACTCAAAATACTTGTATCTAGCAGGCTCTTTTTAAATACTGAACAGTTTTAGTTGCCAAAGAAGTCACATTTCAATAGTTAAAAATTATTTGTTGTTAAAATTATCGAACTAAAAGCAATCTTTCTGTTATTTAGTTTTCAAGCCATCACTTTGCAATTTTATGCTAATACCAGCCCACACTGCAAATGGAAAACATGAATTACATAGGTCTTATTAAAATCACAGTGAAGACTTTCAGAATGCATTTTTATTGTCAATGGCAAAACCACAACCACTGGATAGAAAAATCAAATAATATTCATTGGAATTGACTTCATGCGATCTTACAGGGCAGTGTTGTTATTATCAACACATTATAGTGTTGAAATGTAAGAAAAATGGTCTGAGTTTAATTTACTTTTAAATAAAAAAACAATTAAGATGTGAATATAAATGGAATATCTTTGTTCATTCAAATCCATGGTTGTGCAGCAGCATGGACTATATGCTAATGCCGAGTTGAAAGGAAGGCAAAGAGGATAAGGTTCACTGCAGCATGAAAAGCAGGTAGCAGCTGATGAAAAGAGTGTGGTTGGGACACCAAAACGGAAGACAATTGAGTACAACATCCATCAAAATAAGACCTGATTAATAACTAATTAGATATAGGTCTATAATGCACTGTAAAAATAATAGCGACTGCAACTCAATCTTACATCACTCACTCTTTATTCTAGGCCATTAATATATGATTTTTTAACATGGATCAACTCTTTGCTTTGATGACCACATACTGAAAAATACTTAAAGATTGAGACTCTTACGATTAGAAGCCATGATGCCAAATACCATGACGGCATTTCGGCGTACAACGGGATCTTCATGTGAGAGGAGTTTATACAGATGTTCCAACGCTCCAAGAGTAAGAAGTGTCAGTTTGTTTTCATCACCTGAAGAGGAACTGGGTTAAAAGCCCGAGAAAAATGCAACAACCTCACAGTTCTAATGTATCAAAGTAAACCAGCTACTTTTATTGGACAGTAGAATCAAAAAACAAAGGCCTGACAGGAGATCATCCGATTTATACTCCAAATAAGTATGTGTCAAATGCTTTCAAGGATTAGTAGTATCTAAGATTAATTCACATTTGTAAAGCAAAGGATACTTCTGTCTATTGGACACTCATTTGTTAGAGACTGCAGTGGTAATACAAAGGACAGCTTTCTATGTAGTGAAGCACAGGTGAACAGCATCATTAGGAACCTCATTTAATTCAGTATCATTAAGAACTTCATTTTATCTTCCTCTTTTCTTGCCTCCCAATTCTATTTTCCTCAAAATAACAGTTAATTAATTCAGTGGATCTTTACTATCCCTCAATAGAAGCAACTACCAGGATCATTAAATCCTAACTGAGATTTCTACCACCTGAGAATGGAGCCTTTTGTAGCTCAATAGGTACTGGACGTGCAAAGAACAAAGGTGTTCCCGTTCCTGCTCACTCAAAATATACACAAAACCTAAGAAACAAAATCCCAATCATACTTCTGTTTTCACTTCCCACAACAGGTTTATAATTCATTTTCTAATGAACCATGCCTGTTCTTTCTGGCTACAAGTGAGCAGTGAAAGAGGAAACTGGAGAACTGTGCTCATTCTCAGGCCAAGACATAATTAAAATACAAGGTATCTTTTATTGAGGGATGGGACTAAATTTACTAGCAACACTCAAAAAATACATTAACTCCAATTAATTAACTGAAAGCAACTCCTTCTCTTGTGCCACACTGCAAAGTTAGTCGAGTCTTCTGGAAGATTTCAGGAATATATACATTAATGATTTAAAGGATTATTCATATAGTAGAAACATTAAAAAATAAGCATCTGTCCTCCCTCTTGCAGTGTGACATATTTTACTGCGGACACCAGGGAAGGAGCCAGCAACAGTTAATGGTTCATAGCTATGTCCCAACAGTCCACCTTCTCTCTTCACATATTTCAAGTGTGATTGCATGCCCTCAGCCAAGCTTGCCATATTAAGCTGAACCTAAATATCTTTCAGAATCCAGAGACCCCTAGCCAGCTGTGAAAGCCTTCAGCATTTCTCTCACAACTTCAGGAGTCTTGGTAATTGCCATTAGTATAACAATCAGCATATAAATTTTTTAAAGTAAATGTAAATTAAATGGAAATTAAAATCAAACCAGATTAATCAGAGCAAGAATACTACCAGTGTATACCAGTTTGAGTGACTGGCATGGAGTAAGTAGGAGACAACTAAGGAAATAATGTGCTACATAAAGTTGAGCTTTTGTTATACAGTTTGTCTCCTCAACCCCTTGGACATGATCTTTAGCTATTGATTATGCAGGGACCTTTGAAAGATTTGGATTCTTGGAGAGTTGTTAGATTCCCAACACATACAAGAATAAGCTTGATAAAGCAGGCTGAGCAATCTCCAGTAAATCACCTGTCACAGAAATACTGACACAACGACTTTATGCAAAACTAACAGAAACAAGCTAAAAAGTTATTTGCATTGAAAACTGAACCTTAAAATAACTACACTGGTACAGAAGTTTCAAACTATAACATAAAAGAAAGGAGTTCTTTCCCAACTACAGGTCTGTTGCGCATAAAAAACAGATCTACGTTAAATTTAAAACAAGCTCTATTCAACAGTGAATATAAAATTCTACAACAAAAATACAAAAAATTCCTTCACGCAAAATACTTTATAACTGCAAATATGGGTTGGATAGATATTTCAGAAAACCCCCAAAATCTTGACAGTGACCTTTGAGAAGAAGTTAAGATTTCAGTGCTAGGAAACTAAAAAATTGTGAACTTCCATCAACATCTAAGCAGTGCAAAACAAAGGTCATTGCAAAAATACTAACCTTTTGATGCAAATTTATATAAAGCATCACATGCTTTGGCCAAAACTTCCGTTTCAGGAGAACTGAGCATTAGCACAACTGTTGCTGGTGTTTTGCTTTCAATCAATAAAGGATCAAACTACAAACAAGCAAAAAAGGAAGGAAAGGTTTTATTTATACAGAATCTTCCTGTGTGCTGCAGTAGACACCCACATTTCAGTAAAAAACACTCGTTTGATATCTAGTCTGAATTAGAAATATTAATAAGTTGCTGTTTAGTTGGAGAAATCCATTTTATAAAGTTAGAGACATTGTTAAAAAATAAGAAAGAATAATTGACTTCTAAATAAAAATAATCAAGATTTCATCCGATGTGGAGATTTTGGAAAAACCTTGACACTCCCCTGCAAAACTAGAAAGTCTTGAAGGTAACAAACTGTGTTACACACACACGTGTTACACACGTAAGAGCATTCTGCAGCTTTGGAACCAGGCAGGAGAAGTTTCTTTTGAGCAGCTGTACACACAGACCATGAACTCACGTGCTCTACCAGGAAGAGGATTTGGTTACTCTGTGGCAATACCATTTTGTGCTTGCTTTAAAAAAACCCAAAAGAATACTTCTTTTGCCTTTGTCAGCTCAGTTCACCAGCTCACCATGATCCCACACTAGCTGAAGTATTTCCAAGATATAATCCCTGCTCATCCAGCCAGAAATGATACAGAGTGTGCATTTCCAATTCTGAGTTCTCCCATATGGAAAGAAATCTTCCAACAAATCACGCAGTTTTCACCCTCTTAGTAGACTCCTTAGGACTAACACCACTTGAACAAGGGAATCTTCTGAAAAATCCTTTCAAACCTCATTCCTGAAAATTCTACCCATCAAAAAGTTTTAAGCTTTGGATTTAGCGTAATTTTTTTAGCATGGAAAAACTGTCTTCTGTCTTTACAATTCAGGCCTATAGAGTATCTGTGTTATATACAAAAACTATTAGATCTCGGAGTCATGCAGCCTCTCAAAATCAATGTCTTTAAAATACAGCCAATTAATCATACAAGATAGCAATACAAATGATTTTAAAATCTTATTACAATGTGTATTTATATCATCTATAATTACAAATGTCAATTATTTCTCTTACTTCATTAAAAAAACCTTCTAATAGCTACATCAGGGGCACATGTTGCTTGTCAAGCAAATAAATTATATGGAGCAAATCTTAAAAAAAAAAAAAGCAAAACCAACCCAAAACGTTCTGAGTGTGCTAGAAGAAAAATTAACAAAGAGGAGGTTTTTTTCCTTCTCCCTCTTCTAACTTGCTCAAAAATAAGGCAAAATATGATACTGGCGCAAAGACTTCCAAATTCATGTTTTCAGTAGGTTTTTAAATCTAATTAATTTCACCACCTTCCATGAGTCAGATCACACAATCTAGCAGGCAGAAAGCTCAATGTACAAATTTCATTAAGAAGCTGCCTGCCTAATGTGCTTAACTGCTCTACCTAACCTCAACCAGGTCTGAAAATCTGAAAACTCTGTCCAACTTCATGCTTAATGTGACAAGCTGGAGGCATGGGCCAAGTCATGGAAAAAAGCTGCTTTTTGAAGAAAATGTAACAAGTTACATCCTAATAATGGGCCTAAAATGACAGAAATCTTTACAGCAATTTTCTTTTTGTATTTTAAGGAGGCAAAAAAAATCAGCTTATCACAGCAATGCTCATGCATTCTACCCAAATGAGAGGAATACAGAAGAATTAAGAGGTGACTGGAAGTCCCTTTAACCACCTTCATACTTCCCTACTTTTGTACATTTGGGTCTTTGCATTGACAGAACATGATCCTCCAGATAAGTGCTATTTTTAAAGCACAGATGTGTCTGCTGGTCAAATAACTGGTGATGGGACAAAACTCCAATTTTTACTAAAAGCTGTTAGTCCTTCAGAGAAAAATAAACACAAATATTGGTTTCAGATAAAGTTCAGTAAGAAATGAAAGATGAAATAGGAGTTTTAAATCTCAGTTATTTATGTACATTGATCTAATACCAAAGTCACGATTACACTCCTCCGTTTTCACTGAGTCTCATGCTCACAATTAATTGTAGAAACCACAATTCAATGGTAATTCCTGGGATTTAATGACAGCTTGGCACATGAGCAGACTGAAATTAGTCTAATGTCTATCCATTTGTATAGACATTAGATTCACTACTACTGGCTGAAATATTCAACAGGCACTTTCCTCTTAGAAGCAGTTTTGTGCTGAAAACACATTAAAATTAGCTACTGAAATCAATGTATGCTTAAGCAGTCAGAGGTCTGAGCAGGCCAGTGATTGAGAGCGAGCTTCTTTACTGTGCAGGTGATGGTGCACTGGAAGAGACTGCCCAGAGAGGTTGTGGAGTATCCCTCTCCAGAGATATCTGAGAACCATCTAGTCATAACCCTGTGCTCTAGGATAGCCCTGCTTGAGCAGGGAGGTCAGACCACATGACACCACTGTTGTCCCTTCCAACCTTACCCAGTCTGTGATTGCTGGGAAGTAACAGTTTAGTTTTGTTCCTCAAAACTATCATAGAACGGATTATGACTTCTGTTGATCATAATGCCTGCATAGCTAGTGTTCCACCGTTTTTGTTTTTTTTAAATCAAAGCTTACTTCTAAGTCTTCATACATCTTTGCAGATTCTTCCTGTAATGGCACATACAGGACAGATTATGTGCTAGAATAATATGCCTGGAGTTACAAACAACCCTGAATTAAACACAGAAATTTAAATAGTTTATAAGCAACAACATTTTCAACATTCAGTTTGTATTAAGAAAAGAGGGAGTTAAATGAAAAAGAAAGCTATAACTCAAAATTCTACATGTCTTTGATCTTGATTTTTGTGTACATTTGACTTCAAAGCCATTAAAAACTGCAGAGCATTTGGGGTTTGGTTTGAGGGTCTTTTTTGCTTCCATCAACTTAATTCAGTTGAAATTGAATGTAATACAAAATATGTTTCCAGTCAGACCAAAGACCCATCTACCCTAGCATCCTGTCTCCCACAAAAGGCTGGTAACAGGTGTGGGCAAGCAGGCTATTAACCTTGGCTTGTGTTCCCTCTCAGACTCCAGTGCTATGCAACCTAGAGAACTGGAGAGCCTATTGACTTTATCTCTGTGTTCAGACAGTCCAAGAAAAATTTGGTCCATAACTTTTTTAAGTCATCTGTATTTTAACCACCTTTAATATTCTGAGACACAAGTATCACAATTTAGCAGTCATATAAATAGCTGTGTTTCTTATTTGTTTTAAAAACTACCACCTGATAATTTTATTTGTCCTCCATGGTTAGTTCACCATAAGAAACAGTGAAGTAAATTACACCCATTTGCCTTCTCTGTATTTTCATAATTTTCTAAGTTTCTATGATACTCTTCTTCACAGTCATTCCTTCTGTGGATGAAGAAACTCACTACCTTTGATCTTTCCTAACACAGAAGCCACTTTGTCTATTCCCTTTGTCTTCCTTAGTTCATTCTGTTGTCTTTCTATAATTCAGCTGTACCTTTTTGAGATGGAAACATCAGAACTTGTTAATGGCATTCAACATGTGCATGTATAATGCATTTGCTACTTGACATTTGCCTTTTATTTCTGGAATTTGAAATGGTGTATTTATTCACTTTTTCCTACTTAGAGGCTAGGTGCCATTTTCATGAGCTGGAGCTCAGGGCTGGTACAGTCTGATTTTGAGTATCTCCAAGGATACTCCACAAGCTCTCTGGACAACCTGTGCCATGTTCCAGCATTCTTACAGTGAAAGAGGGTGAGGTTTTCTTTTATGCTTAAATGGAACCTCCTCCATTTACGTTTGTGTTCACTGACTCCTGTCTTTTCACTGGGCACCCCGAGAAGAGCCTGGCTTGATTTCTTTACTTTCTCCTGTCAGATGACACTGACAAGACCCCTCCAAGCCTTCTCTCAAGACTGAACTGTCAGTCTCTTCTCCTGTGACAAACGCTCTGAGGCTTTGGCAGATTTGTTCCAGTAAGGCTCTATCTCACTTGTACCACAGAAACCAGAGCAGAATCACCAGGTCTTTTCCTGTAAAGCTGCTTTCCAGCTGGTCATCCCCCAGTCTGTACCAGATATTCTTCCTGCAGGTGCAAGCCTTGGCATTTCCCCTCATTGAATTTAATTAAATTCCCAATTTCCCATTTCTCTACTTTGTTGAGGTCCCTCTGAATGGCTGCACAACCATCTGGTCTGTCTATCCTCTCAATTTTCTATCATCTGCAAACTTGCTGAGGGTGCACTGTGTCCCATCATTCAGGTCACTAATGGAGAGGTTAAACAGTATCAGCCCCAGGATCAAACCCTGGAGCACAACAAGAGTGCCTGACCTCCAACGGACTTCATGCTGCAATGCTTTGAGCTTGTCAGTTTAACTAGTTTTCAATTCATTTACACTGTCTATTTACCTTGTCTGTACTTCACCAGCTTGCCCATGAGGATGTTATGAGAGACAGTATTGAAAGCCTTACTAAAGTGAAGTCAAAGTAATATTTTAGGCATTAATCAAAAGAAGCAGTTTCTGTGGAGACAATTTCAGGAGCTGACTGTGCCACTTCATACATTCCACTTTTTTCTAACATCAGCATTGTGAATGAAGCTGTTCTCAAAAATACCCAGGTATCTATAGCTTTAAGTGGTAACACCTCAGTATGTTCTCTAGTGGTAATCTTAGGTCCCCTTTTAATGTCTATGCCCTAGGTGATGATCAAATAGTAATATTGTTTAGACCAAACGATGTAGATATCATATGAAAAGTTCTTATCAATCTGTGTCAAAGCTAGCTATTTTATATGCCTGAATTACTGTATTAGGTCATTCATATAGAGATAGAGGCTTAATGCAATATTTTTCCTGCAGGAGACAAATTCTCAGCATAGAGAATAGTAAAAGACAAATTACGAAAGGCAGTGAAAACAGAGTCCTCAGGAATACTTTCAAAAAAATATAAGCAGTGGCTAGGCTAAGAGATGTGTTTCCCACCTGTTCCCAGAAATCTATAAAAAATTAGTGGTCATCTGTCGTACCATATATTCTCAGAGCATTCCACATGCACAAAGGCCCTCTTTTATAAGCCTGTCTACATTATCTCAAGGCTTCTCTTCTTGGACTTGACATTTTCATAAACAGATTATCAATCAGAAGATAATAGCTAATACATCTTTTATTTTGTCTGCATCTCATTTCCTGCCACCTGATATATCCAGGTGAAATTTAAAGTTTTAAGATTTGATTTTACACAATCATTATTAACAGTATTCTCACAGCTATAAGATTTTCTTGGTTGATAGTTAAAACTAATCAATTATCTATTTTCATGTTTAATACTGTTTTGCTATGCAACATTCAGGGTTTTTTCTCCTGGTAGGACTGCTAGAACAGACATATAGCCTGAACTACAGTAAAGGTAAAAATTAAGCCAAAAGTTGCAGATGCCATCTGGAATTCTCTTTCCAATTCTTTCCTTTTTGATAGTTTTACCGACTTTTTCTATAAGTTTGATTTTTTCAATTACTGAGTATCTTTTCTAACATTATTCACAGCTTATTGTAGTACCTACTAGGCTGCACCACACTTTTCTCCAGAAAATCTAATGGTATCTTTTGGATATAGAAACTGTAGTGCTGCATCTACTGATTTTCTAGGTATTTACTGAAGTCAACTCTTATTACTTTAGCTCATCTCTATGACTTACGTGTACTGTCATGCCTTCCACATTTTATCCCGAGACTGCAAAGATACTTAGTTTTAATTCTTAAGGTCTGTTTTAATCAATTTTATCCACATACACCACCTTTGTGACTCCTCCTGGTTATTTTATACACACCCAAGTTATGTTGAAGTTTTATGCTGTCTCCTTTCATACGGATTTATTATTGATTGAAGCTCATGAATTACATTTGTAATATTCACCTTTCCACTGAACAGTTGGGCAAAACATGGTATCAGTTGTTATACCTTAGTGATATCATGGCTATTGAATATTACTGTCTTAGTCAAAATTATTTATGCTTATTTAATTTTGAAATTGTAATGTAGTTTTTGCTTAGCAACTTTTCTATGACCATTGAAAAAGCTCTTGCAGTACTACCACTCCTTACAGACAAACCCATTGTTTTTTTAAAGCAGTTTACTGAACTTGGCATTTAGTTTCATGTTCCTCTGTAGGACTCATTGAGGTCCCTATTTTCCTTAATTTAGTTACTATCTGGCACAGAATTTATATTATAGTCTTTTCAATGTTTCTGTATTTCCTCTACTTCTTTCCAAATAAAACAATTAAACTTTAAAATTACCTGTATTTTGAACATCTGTTTTTGTGGGGTCTCTTCATACCTTGTGAATTTATAGACACCCTTGAAAAGTGTGCTAGTGTCAGACTCTTAACCTCCACCTTTTGAAAAAAGTCATATTATCACCCTTACTCTAAATTTAGCTTCAGCTCTTGTACTTCTCACTGTGGCACTTCCAATGATACCAGAAAAACATAAACTGCTGCTAAAGACCACATGTCTTTGCAAAAGATCCAGAGTATGTAGTACTATCATTCAAAATACCTGTCAAATTTTTAATTTGAATAAAACTGCAGATCCATTTAGGCTCTTAAATCTTTGATCCTTAAAGAAAGAGAATGTCTTCACACTTGAAAAGACAGGCAGATTTCAGGTCACTCTTCTCCTTTCTCCTTTGATTTTTACAAAGAAAAAGCTAACACTGTTGTTAAATAAAAAGTAGCCTGGATTGTTTCATACATTACTGTTTCCAAAGCCTGCCAAAGACAACAATCTCTACAAAGAACTACACATGCCCAGTCACTCTGGTTTGTATGCTGTCCAAGAAAAGCAGAAGGAGAGTCATCTTTAAAAGCCATTTTTAGAATAATGTGGGTAAGTTAGGAGAATAAGGAACTATGTAAGGACGGTAGAGTGGGGCCTGTAATTGTGTAATGTTTATTTTATAGCACATAACAGTTTATAAACTTACCACATCCTTGGGTGGAGGCTCTGATTCCTTCTTTACTTTTTTACCCATTCTAAAAAGAAACAAACAAAAAAATAAAAACAAGCAAACAAGTTCCTTTCTGTTTTTTAGGAACCAGTTTACCAGTGATTTAAAAAAGCTTCTCAGACAGATTTTCTCATTCATTTGACCCACCTAATCAGTCTGAAGATTTCTTTGACACAGTAGTTTCTATTAAAAAAGTTGTCCCTTTTTCTAACACTTGAATACATTTGGTAAAATACATCTGTCACTAAAATACATAGCTCAAAAGAAAGATGTGAGACATCACAGGCTCAAGTTATAATGTGGTACAAATACATGCAACATCCTTTTCCGTAAGTTAGTTTTATCTGCACCTATAAATCATATATGAACTTGAAAGTCCTTTTGAGGTATTTCCTCATGTTTGTCTATACATTCTGTGTTGGCAAACATTCTATACAACTGTAGAATGTACAAATAAATTCCACTTTAAAAACATGGTTCAAATACAATTTGAATTCTCTGTTCGTATTTTACAGAAGACAAAAATCAGGTCTGCAGGTATTAAGAAACAGTTCTGTGAAGTACAAATTTCACTGATTTTAAAAAGTTTCATCTAGTATCACCAAGTCCAGCTTCTGCCTTCTGCTTTTTCCTTCTTTTTTTATCCCCATATTAGCCCATGTGCACATAAACCAGGAAGACCTCCTCAGCAGCTTCTGAAGCATGTTGATCTAATGCTTCATGTGGACCTAATATCACATCGCTTGAAAAAGTTCAGCAGAGCTTTCCAGTTAAGATACAGACAGAAGTAAAGGGCAACATGACCCAGTATCACTAGATATGCATAGAACATTACCCAAGTTATGCCAACCTTGTTTGTTTTAACACTGTGAAAGTGAAACGTGCACTGTTAGTACCCCTTGTTAAATCCTCAGTTGGTTCTCAAAGTGAAACCACACATTCAGCCTCAGCCAGGACTATCCTGACAGCCTCCCATGTGGTGTAAGAGAGTATTTCTAGTGCTGTATGAGTCTGGCTGGTTAGAAAAATCAAGGCTATTGTTTGTTGTGTTCAACAAAAATTTGGAGCTCTTCTGGAATCCTCTTGATTTTTTTCCAGGTATTGTTCCTCTACTGGCGTCTGCAAATAAATTTTAACACAGCAATAGTGAAACCAGTTCCTAAACATGGATCTGAAATTTGAAACTTCATAGTCAGGTCACTAATTTCAGTTTTGAGAGGACAACACATACAATCAAAGATACTTCAGCTCCAATCTGCTTTACCCTTGTGCATCTGTACATACACACATATGAACACACAACACACACACACACAGATTAAGTGTTTCAGAAGTGCAGCTCTTGCTAGAGACAAATTAACTTATAGAAGAAAAGGCATAAGGACAAATTACTGACAGTCTATTCAACAAACACGATGGACATACTACCTTCTGGTTTATGCAGTCACTGTAGAAAGTAAAAATCCTGCACACATACAAGAATCAGATTTAACAGGACATTCAGGAAATCTGGGTTATTTAAATTGTGCTAAATCCTGGTAGGGAGATATGGAGACTTATTTAGAATTATGCAGTTCAGCTCAAATAATTTCAGATATAAATTAAGCCAAAGTCATAAGAAGCAATTTTAATTCTGAATGAGTTTAATTAGGTTTAAACCAAACAATTTTAAAAGTTAAATAATGTAAAAGTATTTATAATGTTGTATAATTAATATTCTCAGATTCAAATTATAAATATTTCAAGACCAAGAATAACTAAAGCTTTTAACTGCAAGTACTTCTTCACTCTGGATGTATTTAATCCAACTTCTAAGCATATTTTAAAGAAACTTTTACATTTTTCTTAGTTCAGAAATATTTAATTCCTTCAACTTATAAAAGGTATTATGACCTGTAGCAATAAGCAGAGAGACCATGATAACTACTTTAGTGTGGATTATGCCCCTCAGCCTGTTTCTTTGCTGCAGTTACTAGTCTGGATGTCAATGCATTCTGCCATCAAATGTTGGTATGAACTTGGTTCCCATAAAGCTCTCAGTATTCAGTGGTCACTCTTGGACTTGAGGGAATGATGTACCTGGAATTCTTTGGCTTACTGATAATTAAAAATATGTCTTCTGCACAGAATTTTCATTATCACTGACAATTGATGCATACAGGTATTGAAAGGCTACTGAACTATAAAGGAGCTTTTTGATTCAAATCCCCTTCTGTCCATAATAACTGTATGTTGTCTTTTTCTGAGTAGGATTGCAGTATGTGTATCTTTAATCCTCAGTTTACTAATCTAACTATTTAGAATTTGGAAAAAGAATTGTAGTAGGGTTTAGATTTTTAAATGTCACTAGGTACTGGCTCTATGTCACCTGAAAAACATGTTTTAAAAATGAAAACTTTATTCACTAGTGTGTAATTAAATTAATTAATTCCTGGAGAAACTGACTGCTCGTGGTTTGGATGGATTTACACTTTGCTGGGTAAAAAACTGACTGGATGGCTGGGCCCAGAGAGTGTTGGTGAATGGAGTTACATCCAGCTGGCAGCTGGGCACCAGGGGTGTTCCCCAGGGATCAGTGCTGGGACCAGTCCTGTTTAGTATCTTCATTAATGATATGGACAAGGGGATCAAGGGCACCTTCAGTCAGTTTGCAGACACACCAAGTTGAGTGGGAATGTTGATCTGCTGGAAGGTAGGCAAGTTCTGCAGAGGGATCTGGACAGGCTGGATCAATGGGAAGAGGCCAATAGTAAAAAGTTCAACAACACCAAAAGCCGGGTCCTGCCCTTTGGTCAAAACAACCCCAGGCAGCTGGTTGACAGCAGCTGAACATGAGCCAGGTGTGCCCAGGTGGCCAAGAAGGCCAATGTCAGCAACAGTGTGGACAGCAGGANGGCCAATGTCAGCAACAGTGTGGCCAGCAGGACCAGGGCAGGGATTGTCCCCCTGTACTCGGCACTGCTGAGGCTGCACCTCCAATCCTGTGTTGAGTTTTGGGCCCCTCAGTACAAGAAGGATATTGAGGTGCTGGAACGTGTCCTGAGAAGGGCAATGGAGCTGGTGAAGGGTCTGGAGCACAAGTCTGATGAGGAGCAGCTGAGGGAGCTGGGGGTGTTTAAACTGGAGAAGAGGAGGTTCAGTGCAGACCTTATTGTCCTCTACAACTGACTGAGGTAGGAGGTGTTAGTGAGGTGGGGGTTGGCCTCTTCTCTGAGGTAACAAGCGATAGGACAAGAGGAAATTACCTCAAGCAAGCCAATGTTGTTCAGATTGGGTATTAGGAAAGACTTCTTCACTGAAAGGGTTGTCAGGCATTGGAATAGGCTGCCCAGGAAAGCGCTTGAGTCACCAACCCTGAAGGTATTTAAGACACATAGAAGTGATGCTCAGGGACATGGTTTAGTGGTGGGTGTGGCAGTGTTAGATTAACAGCTGGATTCAATTATCCTAAAGATCTTTTCCAATCTAAATTATTCTGTTTCTAAATCTTAAAGACAAAATAAAGAATATTCTCATTTGAGTAATACCCTTTACTTCATGTCTTGCATGTTTCTAGAACCATAGGAGCATACTTTTTCCACATATGGTTTTTGAGATTAAAGGGTTGTTTTAAATCATGTAGAGCTAGAGGAAATAAAGTACTTTGACCTCACAGATGTAGCCAATGCATAGTCAAGCAATCTATGAAGTTATCATCTATCAAATTATGCTGCTTCCTGTCCTTCACCTGGAATTTATTGCCATTAGTGATAGACAAACTACCCTGCTTTACTTTCCTCCAACTGTTTCAGTGGAGTGGTCTAATCAGGTGTTTTCTCTCAACTGGCAGGACAGTGATTACACCTTACCTAAATTCTCATTCCAAAACCACAATCCTCAACACTCCTCCTTAGCTCTGACTATTCACAATGCCTAAGATCAGCAGACACTTCCCTGTTTCACTCTGAACTTCATTAGGACCTCCAGCTTGCCCACAGGACCAGAAATACTCCATTGTATCTTAAGCTGAACCAGTATCTCTAAACTACGAGTAGTGTCCACTAGGCTACATTAGGCATCAGTACTAACATTAGTCACTCTCGATAATTGATGGGGATCTAGTGAATATATTCAATAGCTCTTAAGGTAGATTCATCCTAAAGTAGGTATCTAAAATGGAACTGCACCTTAAAAATAACTACTTTTTTCTTGGGCCAAAACCAAAGCCTAGAGTTGATGGCTCTTATATTGACATTTACACTGACATCTGAAGTTTGTGAGCTAAGCTTGTTACCCTGTTTCTTCACATGAATCCACATGCCAGGCTTGGTCTGGCAGATACTACTGCAGCAGACTGCACATTAGCAGAACTAGCCATGCAAATAAACACAGCCACCTTGTCTTTTTTAAAGTGGTTGAAGGAACAGAGCCATCTCCAGTAGCATCTCTGTGACCAGAACATTTTGCCTGTAAGTGGAAAATGATTTTGAGGAAGTTCACAAATGTGGATTTTTAGTTCAGAAGTGGAACCCTATAACCTCTTGACTATTATAGCATGAACTGTCATCTCTGTCATGACAAATAAAATAAGGAAAATTTTAGTTTTTGAAACAGTTGCTGCAGATGCCAGCTCAGAGGAGCAGATTCCCAGTACTAGATCATAAAATAATGATGGCCATAATTCCTGTAGTTACTTCATTTTACTGTCTAGCTCTAGGAAACTCTCTGCTCAGTGTGAATAGTTTCTTAGATTGCAAATCTGAGATACCCACTTACTTCTAGCCACTACACTTTTCTTTCTTTTTTAACACAAGATTATGGCTAGCAAGTGAGCTTTAACAAAGAAAGAATCTATAAACCGTACTTTGAAATATGAAGAAAGTCTTCTGGTTGCTTTTCTGTTTGAAATACTGAAATCTTATAAATACTTCCTTTACAGTATGGAGTATATATCTATACTATCAAGGTCCTGTTGCATACACTTCAATTCCATAATATTTTTGTGGTTTTAAGTCAGACAATGCATGTTTATAAAACAGGACCTTTTCCATTTGCATCTACTGTTTTCTAAAAGCTTAAATAAGACACAACCTAGGACCCTGCACATATTGTGAGACCTGACAAAAAGAACAGGAATAGGTCAAAGGCACAGCCAGCTGTGGAACTTACCTCTTAGTCGAGGAATCAAAGGTCTCTTCTGAGAGCAATTAACCCTGTGGAAAAGCAGTGCAAAGAGAAGGATTTAAGAATAGTTTCTAGCAAGTTATTTATTACGTGATTCACTTTTCACATTAACTGTCCTATGCTTTAAGACAGTTTGAAGCTGTGTTACTACAACCTGACCATGATTTTCACATTCTTCACAAAAATGATGCACAAGTGAGATTCTTTTTGCCTTCCAAGTGATAACTACCATGTGGTTGAGCTAGTTTAATTGAAATCTGGCTGTTTATTTTTGTCTCACAGAAATTAATTTTTTTTGTGTGTGTGATAACAGTGAAAATTGCCTTACAAACTGGGCATTGTAATTGATTATTTCAATAGATTTCTGTATGGACACCCTAGTTCTGCTGCCTTTCAATGCAATCAAAAGACAATCATATCAGCAGACAATCTCATTCCTTTCTTAAGTCCATAAACTAGTATGCCCTTTGTATGCCATCTTAATTATTCTCATCATTCTCAGATAGCTTTGTTTTAACTAAGAAAACAATGTGTAATAATCTTGAAACTCCTTTCTTTCTCCCAAATTTTCCTTCTATCTTTCTTCTGTCCAACTCCTTAAATATGGATCAACAGACTCCCCTTGCCCTGTATTGTAATGAAAGTGCAAGCATTAAAATACTATTAAAAAAACTTGGCTTTGTAGAAGAGAGTTAAGAACAGACAGCAGGTCCAACTTATTATTCAGTTCTTGAATATATATATTTATGCCACCTGAAACTAATACATTGCATGAGCGACCAATTAAGTCAAGACCTTTGAATCTGCCCACTGTTTTATCTGTGTCCATGTGTGTATTAGGCAAAAAAGTGATCAGGAAGTTCCACCTGAACATGAGGATGAACTTTACTGTGCAGGTGACCACACACTGGAACAGACTGCCCAGAGAGGTTGTGGACTCTCCCTCACTGGAGAGATTCAAGAACCCTCTGGATGCAACCCTATGCCATGTGCTCTGGGATGACCCTGCTGGAGCAAAGAGCTTGGACCAGGTGACCTACTGTGGTCCCTTCCAACCTTACCCAATCTGTGATGCTCTGCAGATTAAGTCAAGGTGTAGCTGCCATGCAAGAGATGTTAACCAGTCAAACCTGTTCTTAGATACAGAGTAACGTTTCCTATTTTGATTCAACTGGACAAAGTTCATCCCATTGCAGAAAAAAAAAATTAAATGTACTCTGATCATTCTGAGTGTTCTTTTAAAGATTTATTTTTTTTTAAATGATCTATGCATTTATACATTAAGCACACACAAAATGAAAGAATCATTAAAAATACTGAGAGATGCAGAGTAGAGTATCCTGCAGAAAAACTCTTAAAACAAATTTGTAGTTAGATGCCAGGTTGAGAAAACATCTATGAGAGAGGAAAAAGTGGTGATTTTAAGCAAGCTAAAAAATAATACAATTATTTGTTTAAAATATCAGAACTTTTAAGAGACAATTACACTTTTAATTTGCATCCTGATATCACATTAACATTCAGCTGAGTGTTACTTTCAATAGCCCAATGGCAGATGCTAAGATTTTTAACAAAAGCCAAGCTTCTCAGCTATTTGATTCCACAACCTGATGCTGTGAAAATATGCAAAATTTGCATAAAAAATTTTGACTCATGACTCATGTACAGCCTTAGATTGATAGATAGTTTTGTTATACTGTCCAAGGACCACAGTTCACTGTTTTCTGAAATGGAATGGCTTGGTACACCTAGCAAGAGGTGTACTAAATAAGGAGCATTTCAGTCGTGTTGACTGAAAGCTGCAGAGGCAGAATGCATCTCCCAGTTTGTAGAGTGTAAAAGATGATGTATGAATGTTAATAAAAAGAATTAATGGGAATTAAAGGACATGATAGCATTCTTTCCAAATCACAGAATAACTGAGAGGTCTCGGCACAAGAAACCTCCTTCAATCAGTAAGAACAGTCTTCCATGGCTGATCAGTATCCAGCCTCCAGAACGGCAACAGCCAAATGCTTCTGATAATTGCATGAAACTAATCCCAGAAGTCAGATTTCTCCATCTGCTACAGGGTTTCTATTCCCCTAAAGTACTACGGTTTAGATCTCCTAAACTTTTTATGTTCTTCCTAACAATAGTAGCTATTTTTACTGTCTATATGAACACTTAATTCTTTTACTCTTCGTTCTTACTCCGACATGCTACAGCACAGGTCCAATTGTCAAGCACACCCTACAAGGAACTATTCATTGTATTTAAAAAATATATAAATAGTTTAAATGTGTTACTCAATTCAACACAATAACCCCTCATTCTTGTATTACAACTTCAGTAAGAGATGCTCTGACTTGATCTTTTTTATTTCTTTTGTAACTCACTGTACATTCTGATTTATCACCTTTCCAAGCTGACTTAATTATTTTTTCCATATAGTTTTTCCAGACATTTATGTTTCTTGTCTCAGAGTCCCTCTGTGACTGTTAAATCCTTCTGAGATATGATGTTCCCAACCTGAAATACTTAACCATAACACTACTGACATATTCAAGTGACATTATAACTTTTGGGGGTATTTACTTTGACCCAATTTCCTCAGTGAAGATTTTCACTAAGCTACTCACATATGGTAAACAGGTTATTTTCCCAGGTGATCACCATTAATTTAGGTTCACTACTGAAGAGAACATAGTGCTCTAAGTATACCTGACATTATAAATTACACTGCTTTCATCAATAATTAATTTTACCTGTCATGATGTTACGCGTTCACCTGACTGCAGAAGAGCTTTCAGAAGTTTCTAGCAGTCTTCTTTAGTCATAACAAAATTATTTTATTTCACCAGAGATTTTTTATTTCAGTGCGTTATTGCTGATTTCCAAATTATAATGAACATATTAAGTAATATGGGAACCAAGATTTATGCTTGGAAAATCCAAGCTGTTACAAGGCGATTTTTAGAAATTATTTGTGTGATTTTAAATGTCGCACTGAAACACAGAGTGAAACTAAAGAAAAATTGACTTTATCTAAAACAAATGAGAGACAGTAGTTGCACAACCACTGTCTGAGCAATAATAGCAGGACGCTTCTCATACAGGAGGCAAAGATGGTCTGACTTAGGCAGAAAGACTAGTAAGAAAATTAAATACACTCCTAAATTTTTAGCCAGATGTGCCAATCTACATGTCTTAAAATGAATGCTGGGAAGGCAGTTTCACAGGCACATCAGGGGAAAGGGAAATTCTGAACGATCAGTTTCATCCCTCTCCCCCATCACAGCCACTGCATTACTTTAATCCCACCAGATACCTATCACACTGTATGTTAAAAACTGCTAGACATTTTGATCCCAGCTCTCTTTCTAAAGTCGTTTCACATGCCCATCGGTCACCATCAGGGCCCTTTTTTTCATTTTTAGTCTATGGTTTACTGTATTTGTGTCATGTCTAAACATTTGTCAATTGCTTTCTTTGCTGGCATGTATGAAAACATTATTTATACTACATATTTATACTATACAATATATATTTACTATATTGTATCAATGTACACAGTATATTATATAAACTCCATGTGTATTTACATATAGAGAATCAGAATACATTTAGAACCATAGAACAGTTTGGGTTGGAAGGGGCCTTAAGGATTACAGTTCCAGCCCCTGCCATGGGCAGGGACACCTCCCACTAGACCGTGTTACTCCAGCCTGGCTTCCAGCACTTCCAGGGATGGATCTTCTCTGGCCAAGCTGCTCCGGTGCCTCACCACCCGCACAGCAAAGGATTTTATCCTAATACCCAATCTAAACCTCCTCTCTTCCAATTCGAACCCATTCCCTCTTGCCCTGTCACTACATGCTCTTGTAAACAGCCTTGACCCACCTTTCCTGTAAGTTCCCTTCAGGAAAGGAGAAGAAAGGAAAGGAGGAGAAAGGAAAGGAGAAAGGAAAGGAGAAAGGAAAGGAGAAAGGAAAGGAGAAAGGAAAGGAGAAAGGAAAGGAGAAAGGAAAGGAGAAAGGAAAGGAGAAAGGAAAGGAGAAAGGAAAGGAGAAAGGAAAGGAGAAAGGAAAGGAGAAAGGAAAGGAGAAAGGAAAGGAGAAAGGAAAGGGAAAAGGAAAAGGAGAAAGGGAAAAGCAGAAAGGGAAAAGGAGAAAAGGAAAAAGGGAAAAGGAGA